>PVHX01003395.1:103067-144368 GCA_004024805.1 Geosciurus inauris
ATCCTCCTGTCTCAGCCTCCCTAAGTGCTGGGATTACAAGCGTGAGCCACCGCGCCCGGCTAAACAGATGTTTTTAAATAACATCTTCATATCTTGTACCTGTGTAACTAGGGTACTCAAAGTCCAAATATCTAGAAGTGATTACATGGGATCCAAGTTATTAATTTTAATGTTTTTTTACACATATAAAAAATCAGTTTCTAAAAATGTTACCCCTGCTTATGGCCCTATCTGAAGATGCCCATGTGCTTGTGTACCATACAGATTCAAATGCTGCCACTATAAAAATTACTATACTTATCCTCCAGACCATATGTGATAATCTTACAATTAGAAAAAGCATATAGAACTCTTGGTATATAGCAATTATTTTTATTCAACATGAGTCTTAAAGAAAAGTAACAGTATTTTGGATCATATAATTATGTATTACTAGAATAACATAACAAGTTTATGCACTTGTTGTAGTGCAAAAGTGTATATGGACAATTACAAATACATTGTATATTCTCAGTGATTTGTTTGTATAGCAACCAAATTTTGTATTTCAATCAAATTCTTTGGTTAAGTTAAGGGTCTGAGGATGTCTCTTAGTGGTAGAATACTTTCCTAGAAAGTGTAGGACCCTGGGTTTGATTACTATCAACACACACACAGTTCAAACTTACATAAGTACAATTGGTTTTCATTCTGCTACTGATGTACATCCACTTAGCTCATTTTTTTAACCTTATTTTTTAAAAGAAATGGAATGGTAGACATTCTTTAGACTTTTGATTTCATACTACATATAAATAAGTTATAGGAATTTTCCAGATACCATGTGTAATAACTTTGGATAAATCAAAGGGATAATATTTTCTTCCTTTGTATTTAATTAAATAAATAAATTTCGGGTAAATAACGTTAGGGAAACCAACTTTATTTTTTGTATTTTTTACAATTATCCAGAAATTTTTCTTAAAAGAGAAAAGCTTGTTAAGTAAATGTCCAAAATATGCTTCTTTTCATTGCTGAATACCAAGAAAAAATGTTTTGAATCAATCATAGAATAATTAAGTTGATAAAATTCCAGGGCCATTTTAAAATCAAATAATCACTTTAAATATGTACAAAAAGACCAGAGATCGTCACATTCTGCCCCTTGTTTGCTCTCTCTGTCTGAGAGCTGAAGAGCACCTGAATATATTAGTTATATACGTTTGGAAGTATTTTTGCTGACAAAAGTTTATCAAGACTATTTCTCTGTTTATTTTGTTGAGGAGTGAAGGTAGTATAACTAGAAACAGAAAAACCTATAACCCACAGCAATTTTGAAAAGTGACACCAGCAATATTTAAAGACTGTGGTTCCGTTCTTTTATCACTAAATACTCTTGATAGAGGACTGTAAAGTCACTGATTTGGTTATGAGCCCAGGGGTATTCTTTTGTCATGTAGAAAGATATTGTAAGATTTTTTTCTCAGAACAAATTCAAGTATATAGTTTTATTTATTGTGTGTACATCACACTAGTCATTAACAATCAGTGATGTCATCTGAATTTCTTCTCCACTGATGGATCAAGATCTAAGTTGTTATATTTATATACATATAATATTCATATAGCAGATTTAAATCACAATATCATGATGGTTAAAAAATGAAAATGAATGCCCATGGAAAAGCACAGATGGATTATTTATTATTGATTTGGTTTGCATATAAGTTAGTTTGTTACAATATTTTTTTTCCTGTGAGGCAATTCAATAATCAGGAATACTCAATTTTACATAATATTTTAATATGGAATTGTAGGCATATTAATTACATTTTGGTGTTTTACTTTCTTAATTTGTAAAAAAAAAAAGCACAATAATGCACATCTTTTTAAAGGAATAATACAATTATACATAAAATACCTCCCATATATTAGGTATTCAATAGATGGTGCCTACTCTCAAAGATTTATGTATTTGGAGACTTTATCAAAATGATGTGGAAAAAAAATGCTTTAAAATTTTCTAAGAATAGGGGCTGGGATTGTAGCTCAGTGGTAGAGCGCTTGCCTAGCATGCGTGAGGCACTGAGTTCGAACCTCAGCACCACATAAAAATAAATAAATAAAGATATTGTGTCCAACTACAACTAAAAAAAAAATTTAAAAAAATTTTTTCCAAGAATAGTTACTCATAAACATACAAATGTCAAGAATTTGGTTTGACTGCAAGCACATACATATGAACTTGTTTCGAAAATACAAATTGCTAGGCATATAACAGGTCCTTACATGTGTAAAAACATTTACATCTTCATTTAAATTTGAGATTGATTAATTTTATTTGTGCAGTAGTAAAATGAAATGACTCAGAGTCCATCTTTAAAGGAGTATAATTGGAATATTGCTAACTGCCTTTCAGTTGAAGTAGTTTTCTCCAGATGCCTGATCATCAAAGTCCTCTTGACTGGGGGAAAAGGGCATTGCCTGAAAACACAGTGCTGGACTCTATTTTAGACTTGCCAGAATCGAAATATTGACCCAGGATTTTGAAATTTTGGGGGGTTATGTATTTATTAAATGTTTTAAGATTAGGAAAGTTGGAGAAAATTGAGTAAAAAGAAATGCCTAAATAATATGGCCATAGATGTGAATTAATGATTTTGAAGGCTTTTAATAATAGATATCAGAAACAGTAAGAACTGTTATCTTAAATAACTTTATTCAATGTCATACATTTGTCCTGCTATTTTGGGTCACATTTCAAAGCTAGGAGGTCCATCAAAGGTCTATGGTTTTTCTTTAAAGCAGATATTCCATATAGCATGACTGAGTTTTTTTTAATAAGTAACAGGGTGATATCAGGGTGATATCAGTCCTGAAAATTGTCTAATTGTCCAAGTGAATGACAGTTTGGGATTTCAGTGGAGAATATCTGGAAAGTTGAAAAAAGAAACCTTGGCAGAACTAGTGACCTTGCCAATAAGTGTAAACTGTGACCTTCTAGCACAGTGAGAACAAGGATTAGACCTAAAATGGAACGTTGGCTCCCTCACTTTCCTGTTTTATATCAAAGTAGTCTGTATATTCCCTTATTCAATAATACAGAATAGCAGCACTGCTTTTCCTGGGTCAGGAGTTATAACTGATAACACAATCTCATACAAACATGGGTAGAAACAATATACTATTCATCCACATTTCTAAAGAGAATTTTAGTACAATCTATGGCATACAGTATTCCAAGATGTTGGTCTCACCTCTACCAGGAAGAGCTAGCCAGAGGGGGAGGATAGAGAAGGCTTTCTGGAGAGGATCATCTATTCATTGTGAGGGAGTCTAGTCTTGGTAGTTAAGCAAATACCATCTAGAAGATGAAGAAATCAGAAGAGGTAGTCATACAAAGGTCAGGTCAGGTCAGGTCACTCACAGAATAAGAAATGTTCAGAGACCAATATGAAACACATCTAAATCATGTATTTCTGTTTTGTGAATCTACTTTGTTTGACTATACCAACTAGATTATAAAGGTACTAGTATATAATGAAGTACTGAAAAAAATATCTATTTTACTTTAATACTTGAGACTGACATTTCTAGAATTTTAATTAAGTAGAAATTACCAGTATGATCAAAACTAATATCAAATGTTAAAAACTGAGAAATAGCCTTCTCTAATTTCTAAATTATACTTTTTAACAATTTCCTCAAAATTACTCATTTCTCATTCTTTTTTTAAAAATTTTTAATTCTTATTTTTTAAAATAAATTATAATTTTTATCCCCAAGTTAATCAAAGGAAAAACTTAAGCTGTATAATCTTTTCATATCTTACATTCATTTTTTTATCCTTTTACATCAATATAACTCTAATGAATTTCCATTTCACCATAGAACTTATTCTAGACTAATGTTGTTCATTCTGGTGTGGAATCTATTATACTGACCACCTTTCCATTAGAATTTACCATACAACTTAATTTTTCCCATTTGTCACTAGGTCTTATGCACACTGATTTAGACCTTAAATATAATAATCCTGGATACACAAGTGGATTAGTTGTTCTCTATTCTATCTATCCCTTTTCTGTGTTCATTCTTCATCCTCTCTGAGTTCTTGCATATGCAAGTGGGCTTCTACTTGGGCTGGACCAGTACAGTAGATTGGAAGATAGGCGTATAGAGAGCTCAGGATCCTTCTTCCCTGCTACTTCCCTGTGAGAACTGCTTTTCGTATCACAGATAGTTCTGAGGATTTCTTGCTCCTTGACTCTAACTTTGTTGTACTCTGATAAAACTGTTCCATCAACACTGGCAGTAGTAATGACATCTGGCTGCTGTTAGTCTCTGTTCCTTGTTTTATTTTCAATCTTTCTCTTTATTACATCTCTTTATTTAACCTATCTAGGGAATATTGTGCTTCCAACGGAAATTATACAATTTAAGAAATTCAAGAATCCTAAAAGTTATAAGAGAATGCTTTAATTTAAAAACATGAAGGATTTGTGCATTATGTTTCATTTTCAAACTTAATTTATGGCATATGAAAGCACCCACAAAAATTTCTGCAGCATATTGGCTTATGTGGATAATGTGCACTTTCTCAGATTGGGTACAACTGATGAGAAAATAATAGCAATGTAAGGAGTTAATCATTGATTTCACAGATTTCTATTTTCACTTTCACTTTGGCTCTGTTTTAGACACTGCTTTTCACAGAACAAATAGCTGTTGATATTAAGGGAAACTATTATTTCTCCAGCTTTTTTGAGTGTAATATCATAAAACTTTACTCTTTGACTCACAAATTGCTAAGTCAAAATTTTAAAGTTAAATTGAGTAAAATAATATTTAAATATAGGAAGAATCTTTGTATGAAATAGTTTCAGTATTTATTTGAACATTACCTACAGAAGTAAATGAGAGATGTTAGCTATCCTGATTTGATCATTAAATATTACATACATATATAAAAACAAAAGTATCTATCCCATAATTGTTTAAAACTATGATGTGTCAATTTAAAAACTGAAAAGAAGGTTTTTTTGAGATTGATGACATTATTTACAATTCATCAAAAACTTAGACTTTCTAAATCAATTACTTAGAGATTAAAGATGAAATATCCTATTGAAATAAGATTAAATAAAATAGTAAATATAACCATGCTATAAACCCGTGCTATCTAATAAACAGAATGTCAGCAACAACAACAACAACGTTGACCTGAATGTAGAATAGTAATTACTAGAGGTTGGGAAGTAGGCCTGGCAAAGTGGATAACTGAGGTGTGTGTGGTACACACATATTGAAATATCACACTGAGCAAAAATAATTTTAAAAAGAAAGTCTGCCATAGACGAAAACTATTTTTGTAAATTTAAAATTTTTAGAAGTCACATAAAAAGTGAAAAATAAACTGTTGAATTTAATTTTAATATATTTTAACTCACCCAATACACCTAAAATGTTATATTAACAGGTACTAAACTTTAAGATTGTTCATGAAAATCTTTACATTATTATTTTTTCCATACTAAGGCTTTGGAATCCAGTGTATATTTATACTTAAAGTGCATCTCAATGCAGAAAGCTACATTTTCAGGTTTCAAGACCAACACATGGCTGGAGGTTATCATATCAACACACTTATCAACATTCTCGGTGCCTAAAACTCTAGGACACGAACTAGGAAAATTGCTTTCTGGGAACCCCCCTGCCCCTTCCACACATTGCTGCTGCTTCATCCGCCCACCTATTTCTTGTAGCCCTGAAGATTCTGTTTCCTCTAATGCCTCAAATCCAAGCTCTTCTGTTATGTTTCAGTAAGGATCTGCAGAATGGATCTCTTTGTATAGACAACAAAAAAGTTCTGTGCCCGATACTTCATGCTGAAGAAAGTTAGTAATCAGAATCTATAAGGCTCTTGCTATCTCTGATCCTGCCTAGCAACAGGTGGTAGATGAGCCATTAAATGGCACTTCCCTTCAGACCACAACATTGAAAGAACCCGTCTTGAGCTGGGCTGGGGTGCTCTAGCTGTGAACCCTGGTTCCCCATCCCCTGTCACTCACACCACTCTTTTGACACCAGGATGAACTGTTGCATGGAGTATAGTTGCTTTGTTCACACATTTGACTCAGATTTGGCTGTATTCCCACTTTTCTAACACACCATTGTGCATTTTCCATGTGAGAGATGCTCAGAATTGGTCATCAGTTGACCCACATAATTTGTGCATTTAACCTTAACTACATTTTTGTGATTAACAGTTTTTACTTTTTATTTCTCTTATAAACTGGTTTTAGTTTTACTTTGACAATCTTGTGACTTGGTTTATGATGATAGGTTCTAAATGGTAAATCTAAATAACAGAAGAAAGAAAGTTATTGTTGCTAGAATAAAATTGCATGCATGCATACTTATTTGAGTGTTGTAAGCTCTTAATAAATAATTGTTTGATATTGATCAGATTATTATAAAACTATCAAGAAATTACTGAACAATTAGTATTAAATTAAGATTGGGCTCAGTATATTATATCATTCAGCCCTCATCCAAAATGCTAGATTTCAAACATATTAGGTGTGTGATTTTGGGAGTTTTTCCTAATTTTATAAATCTCAAATTTTCTATCTATAACATGGAGATAATAATATTTTTTTAACTTATAGCTGTAAAAGTCAATCAGATAATCACTTTAATGTATTTAAAAATGCCTGACAAACAGGAAAGTGTAGAAGTATTAGTAATAATTATTATTTTAACTTTTTATCACATAGCCACTATTGGTGGATGTCTGAGCTAAATAAAGGCTTCACTAATTCATTCATTCACTTAATATGTACTAAACAGCTACTATATGTTTTGCTATTCTAAATAATGAAGATATAAGAGTGACCAACACAGGCACTGCTCCTACCCTCCTGGGTCTTAGTCAAATAGACAAATCCTTAAATGAGCATGGCAAGATGCTTTCAGAGAGTATGCACAGGAACTACCATGGAACCTTGAACCTCGACTGTGAATGTGGGAGTGGAAATTAAACATGCTTCCTGATGAAAGTGATACCTACACTTTCGGAAACATATGAACTTGTGGACTGAGTCAAAGGTCACTAGAGGGAAGTGTCAGTTTTACAGTTTCAGGGAATGGCAAATGCCTGGAGGTACACAAGAGTGACATATTGCAGAAAAAGAAGAGAGTTCAGTTAAGCTGAAGGAGAAAAGCACAAATCGAACAGCAAGGTTTGATTCTAGAAAAATAAGCAGATGCTCATCTGCATTAAAAAAGCAAACATAGGGGGCTTGTTGGAGGAGTGACCTCCTTTCAGTGCTTCCAGGAGCTGTGATTTTGTGACCTCTTTTCTCCTCCAGGCTGGACTATCGTTGACACTCATCTGATCCTAGGTTTCCTACTTTGTGGGAATTTCTACTGCCCTTCCTTGTTTGTAGGTTGGCACAGGGCATCATTTAGGTCTGAAACCATGTGATAACATGTTTCTCTCTAGTTCTTTTCTTAATCTAAAAAACACCTGTCAATCTCATCTGAGTTGAATACCATGAAATAACTACTTCTTGTGAACAAATGTGGGTCTGGTGTTTCTGTGACCTGATTTGAGTGTGAGGTGGTCCTGACCTGGCAAGGAGATTTGAGAAAGCAGCCACTTGAAACTACATCTACATCTGTCTGATCAGATGTAGAAAGGAAAATCTCACAGGTGGTTTATTGTCATGGTGGAATGCACTACCAGAATTCAGGATTTAATGGGACTTTCCACTCTTCCAGGAATATAAGGAGAGGAATCACTTAGGAATACAGAAATTCAAACCTCTTAATTTTGCATAAATTGTGACTTGGGGATAGGAAGGGTAGGGGTTAAGTGTGTGATAAGGTTTTTCACTTCTTACATTTACTGTTCAGTTATCATGTGTTTAACTTCCCCTAATGCTGTGATCCTTAAAATTACCTATATTCATTTTGCCTCAAGATAAAATAACATCTACCTTCCTTTTCTTTTTTTTCTTCCTTCCTCTTTTTTCTTTCATCACAAGACTAAGTATTCATCATTAAGCTATGTATGAGTGTTAAAAGTGACTAATAGCATGGATCATTTACTACAATGTGCATGATACATATGCTTCGTTGTAGGGAAGTTTTACAAGGGTGAAAGGAGAATGTATCACACACTTAACCACTACCCTTCTTATCCCCAAATCACAATTTATGCAAAATTAAGAGGTTTGATGAGTAACTTTATCCCCTTTCTGTAATTCAACCAATTTCTTCCTCTTGTTTCACACCTTCTTTGACTTTCATGAGTCTTTGCTTATTTGATTTTCTTGGCCTAGAAAACTTGTTTCTTTCCCACTCACAACCATTTTCTCCTTCAGATGTGTGTCAAAATCATCCTCTCCGGGATGGGGTTGTGGCTCAGTGGTACAGCGCATGCTTAGCATGTGTGAGGCACTGGGTTCAATTCTCAGCACCACATATAAATAAATAAAATAAAGGTCCATTGACAACTAAACATATATATATATATCATCATCCTCTTCAAAGAGTCTTTTCTAATTATCTTACTTCATGCAAAAACTCCAAATGCTTTGGTATCACACATAAATATTTTGTATTCTCTTGCTTTGTGTGTGAGTGTGTGTGTGTGTGTGTGTGTGTGTGTGTGTATGTACTGGAGATTGGACTCAGGGGTACTCCACCACTGAGCCACATCCCCAGCCTTATTTTGTGTTTTATGTAGAGACAGGGTTTCACTGAGTTGCTTAGTGCCTCACTGTTGCTGAGGCTGGCTTTGAACTCGTGATTCTCCTGTCTCAGCTTCCCTGAGTGCTGGGATTACAGGCTTGCACCACTACACCTGGCTTTGTGTATGTATATGTATGTATATGTGTGTCTGAAGTCACTGAGTACATTCTATTTCTTTATTTTTCACATGTCACTAGACAAAGAATATTTCATAAAATTTTTGATGAATGCATATGTTAACTTGGAAATTATTTTTAAATACAGTAGTTACTTGATATTTGAAACAGAAAATATTAGTTTATACATCCATATTGGGTTTCACATCCATACAAAGCAAAACTTGTCAATTAAATTCCAGATAAAATATGATGATTGTGCTCAAAATGTAACAGTATGGAAAATGGAAAATATTCAGTTTTAAGAAGTTCGGGTTAATTGTACCATTCCTGTTATATTTGCTGGTATTCCTACTGCTGGTCTTTATAGAGAAACATGATCTTGCTAGGTTGGAGAGCTCTTACAGTTTGTCTAATCCACTTCTTCTTTTTTCTACTTCATCAAATATTTCAATTTCTTCTTCAATATTCCTAATATGATTATTCAATATAGTTTTCTTTAACTGTCAATTTTTACTTGAAATCTGTCCTGACTGGGAACTTTCTAATTCCTGTCAAAGCCCATTCTTATCTTCGAAGAGTTTTCTGATTGCTCTGAAGTGTATGCACCCATGTGTGCACTCTGCATACTCTTTTTATGTCCATCCTCTGTGTCCAGTTTGGCCAAGTAAGAGTTTCACACAACAATCCAATTCTCATTCCTTTTGACAGTACCAAATGGATGGGATGTTGGCTATCTTTCTGCTTTTAGCAGTGAGTGATGTTTTACTATATTCAAAATTAATTTTCCCCATTATGATCACTGCTCCTAGGCATTACCTAGTGTTTCAATATTCTTAAAGAGTGTGATGCTTAGGACCTGCTAACTAGTTCAGGGTGATACTGTAAATGCAGGTTTATTTGATTATTTTGGAAGCCTCTTATAATTTTGATTCATATTGGTTTCACAGCACACTAAAATCTCCAAGTCTTTTCACTTTCAAACCTCTGTAGATATGTATGGTTTTCCTTTCCACTTTATTATTAAAGGCTGGATCAAAAAGCAAAGTTAATGTACATTCTCATCCGGCCCACTTTTAAGATGTTGAATAGACAATATTGAGGATAGAATCTTGGACATCACCCCAAAATCATAAAAATGAGTACTCTTTGGCTGTGGTCATTCTTTCAACCTATTAAGAGATCTATCACTCAAGCTACATACATGACTCATGACCACTAAGGTACCATGTGAGATTTTGTCAAATATACCATAAGAGTGCTGATTCATTAAGTCTGCAGAAATCTTCTCTACCTGGATGATAGCTATAAGCAAAATGAAATTTACTCCTTCCCACTTACTTACCCTCTGCACTCCAGGCTGTCATAGCTCAATATTCAGAAAAGATTTTAAAATTCAGTACAGAATTCTCTATAAATCCTAAAGACACATATCTGTGGTTCAGGATGTATATCATTATTTTACTTGAAAGTTTTTAAAAATTTTCCAAAACAAATGTACCCTATGTTCTCTCCATAAGCATTAAAGTTGTTCCAAAGTTCTCTCAACATCATTGGTTTACAAAAACCACCTAAATTTCTTTTGCTTTCCCATTTTAAAATCAATACAAGTTTACATTTAAAGGCTGTGTTCCAATTAATAGGTCACTTTGTTTTAATAGAAAAAAAAAAACAGCAAGAGGGAAATACATATATGTACAAATATCTAAACTAATTATTATTTTATTTGACCCTATATTTAACCTTGAGGTTAACATATTTTGCATTCCTCAGCTCCTGTTTTGGCTATGCTTCCTTCTGTAGACATTATTTATGTTTCCTCAGAATTGTGAGCATCTAACTCACTGCAGGGACAATATTCTATTTGGAATGCCCTTTTATCTATTAAATGAGAATATGTTAAGAGATAGAGAATGTGTGTGTGTGTGTGTGTGTGTGTGAGAGAGAGAGAGAGAGAGAAAGAGAGAGAGAAAGAGAGTGAAAAAAGACTTAGATAAGGTCTATTAGCCTTTTGAAGTGAAATATAAAAAGTTGACAATAACTTCCATGTGAGTTTGTTTCAGTATTCAGGAAATGTGATGGTGGTAGCAATAATAAATAAGAAATCAAAGCCATCTTCAACTACATTTAATAGGAGCCATTTTCTTCTTGGTTTACTTGACCAGGAATGTTTATTGAATATTTACTGTATAGCACATTCTGTTAGGAATGTAAACTTTACCAAAATCTGATTCATAAAAACAGATCTCTCATAATTCAATAGGGAAAGGGCTAGTAAAAAGCAGCACAGAGCTTTGTATCAGTCTGAATTTTACCATGAAGGTAAGCATGAGAATGAAATAATGGGAGAAAAAAGGAGGATCTTTGAATCAAAATAAGGATTGGTAACAAGCTAGGGAAACTTTTCTAGAAAACATGACATACAAGATAAAAAATTAAAGACAGAGGGAAATTGCCAGATATTGGTGAAGGGGTTGGGAGACATGATAGGGTTAGAAGGGGAAGAAGTTGAGGAAGGGAATTCTCTGAGGAAACTCTGCTGAAAACTCCTGAGTCCTGATGCTATCTGTGTGTTCAGGGAACTCCAAGCACTTAGATATGGCCAGAGAGGCGATTTTCTGATGTGTATGGGTTTAGTCACGGTAAGAGATGGAGCTGGATGATAATTGGTGGCCTGATAATGAAGGAAATTCCCTGCCATGTTTCATCTTCATAACATATTAAGACATGAAGAGTTGGGTATATAAGCAAAAGCAAATTTGTACTATTACTCAGGATGCAAGGCATGCATCTGAGAAAGCTGAAGACTCTGACATGCTTCACCCACTCAGGATCAGTTGTTATGACTCAATATGGATATTATACAAACTTATTCATGGTGACTGCCAAAACCCAAGGTTAAGGGACTTTCTAAGCAGCAGACGTAAAACCTAAAAGCTCAGCAGAATATTATATCATCCATGTGTGCTTTATAGGCATAGTTTTAAAGATTTATTTTTTGTTCTATTCTATGTTGACACAGTCAACTGATCTATTGTGAAGAATCACATAAACATAAATCTCCATACCGTCTGGATGATCTCCACATGCTGTGAATTTTTGCCAATTTCTTTTCCCCAAAACACACTCTGGAAAACATATCTATGAGCATCAAACAGTTTACAAAGTTGTTTGTCCTCTTCTACAAATATAATAGGAAAAAAAATTTCTTGCTATTAGGAACACACAGTGAAATGTTATTCAGGCAAGTGATTTTTAAAATTAAACCAAAACAAGCAGATATAATTTGCTTCACTGAGGTCTCATCTGGTATACTTGCCTATCTAGAACACAGCTAAGATGTTATAGATAAGGAAAGAAGTGTCTCCTGTGAAGCCAAATAAATTGTATTCTCCAAACCAAATTTTGTATAGCTGCATGAAGGATGTCCTCACATCAATGTCCACTAGATCTTATGATCTCGTATTTTACCAACAATTAAAACAAGTTTGGTGCTTTTGATTTTCTAATCTATAACTGATTGTGAATAGTCATAGTTGTGTATAGGGGTATGTGTGCTTTGGAGATTTACTGAGCTGAATTTTGGAGGTATAGGCACTGAACAATACTAATGATTGGTGGGCAGGAAGAATGACAGAGGAGCAAAAATAACCTTAAAGAATCCTTTCATATGGCAACAGTTCATAGTCATTATTGTATCATTTTTATATGCCCCCAAACAGTCACTCCGATTCATTATATTGGCTTATTAACCATGAATATATGAAAGAGTGCAAATTTAGAAGAATTTTTCACATCAAATGACAGAAAGACATTATAAATATCAAAGGACAATCTTCAACCATCAGCTGAATATCCACATTAAATATCTATTCACAGACGCTGAAGGAATAAATGAAATTTCAAAAGTTTTGCCTAAATTTTTATTGTACATGTTAAATTTTTTTTGAATTAACTTACTCACTAAAGAGCAAATATTGTTGCATTTCCAAAAGAATTTTCTGAAATAAAAAATTATTAATTTTAATAAGTGGCAGGGAACCCAGAGCTAAATAATACAGTGTTGACTATTTTCTGAATTATTACTGCTTTCTGTTTCATATTACAAATAAATAGTTTTATTTACTATTTATAATAACATTAGGAGTCAGACACTGTTATTATTCACAATTTACAGATGTGGAGACTGAGGTTTCAGAGCTTGACCTAAAGTTACAAAGCTGGCTAAGTAACCTGAGCCAATTTCCCAGCCCAAGTTTGTGTTACTAAGCACTGTGTTGTCTTTCACTGCATGCTGGTGGATCTCAAGGCTCCTGGATTCCAGTGATTGGCGTGCCTACAGACAACACACTGAAGCTCTTTAGGGAATCTGTATCAGGTTGCAATTGCCTGCTTCTGCCAAACATCCAGTTATCTAGTGGAGTGCCAAGCTGCTTTATCTTTTATCTTTTTAACACTTTCCATTGTCAGAGTGTCTGTAATTTGCTGCTTGGCACTGGTTGGGATAAGAAGCAGTGGTTGCTGTTGCTGCCACCAACACTATTGTAAATCATTTCCACTGTAGTAAGAGCTACCACTACTGTTTCTCATCTCTAGCACTTACCCTACCAATTGGCCACTTTCCCCCTTCTTGAACTTCTGTCTACCATTTAGCTTTTATACCACCTAAGGCAAGGCTCCATATGATTCCATAAAAATAAAGATCACAATTTATGAAATCTAGCCCCTATTTTTCATCACTTCTGAAATGCATTTATAATTTTTGAGAATATTAGGACTACTTTACTCTTTAAACTCTTAGGCTGTTCTCATGGAAAACTTATTCTGGAAACCTGAGGGTTTCTCTAGGTTAGACAGCAAGGGTGTGTGTGTATGTGTGTCTGTGTGTAGTAAATGAAAGGTAGGAGAATAGAGAAATGAGGAAATTCAGAGGTTTAAGGAAAGAGCAATTAGTAAGTTTTAATTAATTAAGTTGATTAAGTACAAGGAAACTATTTACCACTTTAATTCACATGGTACATTTGAACACAGTTTAATTGCCAGTGATTTACAAAACAATGCTGTGATGTGATTGTAAAACAATATATACATAAGCCTGAACTAGTTCATCAACAGAATCTGGAGCTACTAATGGATGGTTAGGACCATTTGAAAGTCTAACACAGTAGGTAAACAGAGAAATCTCTTTTCCGACTAATGTGGGAAATTCTTGGAGGTAGGTTTCAGCCCAGATGGTGTTCTACTTCTCAGAGCCAAGACACTCTATAAATCCCTCCTAATAAGTGGGGCCACACATACATTGTCAGGCCTCTTTTGCCTGATTCTGGAGTAGAAAAAGGCAGTATTTTGGGGGAAAAAAAGTAATTTAAGTTTAGACAGAGGTCTCTGCAGATTTTGAGACAAGGAGTCCTTCCTTCTATTGGATGTGTTGTCCCCTGATGTAAGAATCAGGGTAATAAGAACTCAGTTTATCTCCTTAGATAAAGCAGAACACGAAGAAGCACCAGTGTTGGATACAGAAGAGGTCAGAGAAGGGGAGGCAGTATGGACAATTTCTCCTTCATATTTAGCTTATGTTTCATTAACCCCCAATGAACAAATATTAAAAATTAACTCCTAAAATGACACTGTGATGACATCATTTTAGTTTATATAAATCACTCTCTTTGCAGGATGCTTCCTCAGGTGTGTTCCTAATCCTGACACAGATTTAACATTTGTGTAACGGCTTGACTCAAGTCCCACTTTCCCTGAAGATTTTTTTCTAAACATTCAAGGACACAGTGATTTCTATTTGCCTGAGAGATTTATCATCTTCACTAATTGTGTAGACCTTGATTATATATTGTCTTACAAAGTGGTATCTTCAGAAGTTTTCTATGATGGGGAGGGAGCAACTGGAGGCAAAGAGACTATTTTAAAATAAATGTTACTAACTACCTAATAACAAGAACTGGAAGTAAAGAGGGAAAAGAGAAGTTATGGAAATCCTTGATATTCTTGAAATATAGAAATTAAACTATGTCTATAAGTTCTTTCAAAACTGACTTAAAGAATGCTTTCTATATATAGTAAGATCTAGTCCTTGGAAAAACTTTTGTGCTTTATGTTTTCTAACAAGGTTAGAATTTTTTGCACTATGATCTTATGTTTTGTATTTCCCCCCCAAATTATTTTATGTGTGTATAATTTATCTCTTGCAAAATACAGACTTTGTCATTTACTAATAAAATAGAATATCATTTTCCAACTTAAGTTTTCATTGAAATATTGTCCAGAGATTCTTCAAATAGGGTTTACAAGTCATATGACTTTGAGAAATTTTACATAACCTAAATTTCTGTTAATGAGCATCTAAACATGTTTGACATTCTTTAATATGACAATATGCATAATTTGAAACCACATCCAAGTCTAACTAAAGGCTAATTTCCATTGAAAAAGATTAATTCAAAATTCTTGGTATTTCACATTGTAAATCTTACAGTCTATAAGACATGTCACAATTAACAATATATTTTTAAGGGAAGAATTTAGTGTCATCACAACTTTAAATATAACTTGTAGAGATATCCTGTTATCACCAGTGTAACCAGTTCCCTTCCTCTATCTCTCCATTTCTTTAATCAGTTTGGGAAAGCAAATCCCAATGGTGGCATGCCATTACAACAAAAGATGATAACAAAACTGCTCAAGTACAGAGTGCTCAATTTTTCTTGCTCTAGTCATTCTGTCGTCCACTGAAAGAATAGATCTAAAATAACTAAAAATTCACACGGAAGGAATGCATCATTTTAATTAAAAAAAACATTGAAGTGAGTGTGCTCAGCATAAGTAGCTTGAAGATATTTAGTAAGTCTCAGAATACATTAAGTCCTTCTCTCCCTCCCCTAATTTAAAATTTATTACAAAGAAATAAATTTAAATTATAAGTGAAATAAATGAAAGGATATTGTCATTTCCAAAATATATTAAAGACAAATTGACAATGTGGGCACATTTTGCCTTAGGTCTGTGCTTTCAATTGAACTATGTGAGTGCAACCCTGTCAGTAGGTATGACTCTGTGTAGCACATCTTGGTGTTACCACAGAATGTTACATTTCAAAAATAGTGAGAAATATGAGACAAAGAAAAAATGTTTTTTTTTAACAACCATTTTTTAAAAATATTTTTTAGTTGTTGATGGATCTTTATTTTATTCATTTATTATTTATATGTGGTGCTGAGGATCGAACCCAGGGCCTCACACATGCTAGGCAAGTGCTCTACCGCTGAGCTACAGCCTCAGCCCAGAAAAAATGTTTTTAAAGCATATTAATTAAAACCTATTAAATCATGATGTCTAGTTCTTTGTACAATTTTGACTATTTTACCCCTTGCATTTTCTAATTTTACCTCTTGTATCCTCTAATTTCACTGTATTCTGGAGTATCAGTATAATGCTCTCCAGTGATTGGGACTTTTTCAATTTCAAGTACAGAGCAATGCACTTGGAAGGGGAAACATGTCTTCATGGACTTTGGGAAGGACTTTTAAGATTTTGGACAGGACAATGCTCAAATGATGGAACAAAGAAATAGTATGTTAGAAAAATGCTTTTTAGGACTTCATTACTTTTAACATACAAGATAAGTTTCTAGACAAGTTTAAATGCAGTAAGATCAAAGAATATGAAATAACATTTAAAGTTTTTCTAAATTTAAGAACAATCAAATCTCCAACTCTTAAATATACTTTGGTATCCCTCATGCCTCTTAAAATCTGAGGTCAGGGCTGTGCTGGTACACAGTACAGTTGTAGCTGCACTTACAGTGGAAGGGTATATTGTTAATGTTGGTCTAATTCATTGTTCATTAAAACCTTTGGCTTAAGTAGTGCTCTCAGGAGCTCCATGTGTTTTCCATTCTTAACACTTTATTCTCAGATGAGTAAACAGTGTTGACTGTATCTTTTTTTCCTATCTACACCAATCCTTCCCAGACAAATGTTTTATGTTATACATTTTACAAAATAATTTTACAAAACTAATAATAAATCCTTAGTATATTTCACTTCAATGTACTTTAATTATTTAAAATTACTTATTATGACACACTACACCCTCATGGAATAAGAAAGAAAGAGCTACCAAATTTAAAGTCAATGTTAAGAAAAAATGACTAATTTGCCACAGTTTTATGTGGCTGGTATTTTAAAAGCCAGATGATCTAAGAATACACACATTTTACTTATCTCACAAAGACATAATCACACTGTCATCCATTTTTGAACCACATAAGATGGATAGTATAACATGTGCTTAAAACGGACTCATTCATTATCAAAATAGATAAGTGTTTCATCAGGTATATACAGCTGATAATATTTATCTTTTCTCATAGGAAGAAAAGATTAAAGTAATTCTTCTACACATATTGGGAAGAAAAAAGCCTCCTCTACTGAGACTTTCATAATGTGACACTAGATGATATACTTTGCCACAGATGGCAAAATTGAACAGATACACACTACTTGCTTCATGTTCCACTGGGGCAGCTGAATTCTGGAGGAAAGCCATTCATTCTCGCCATAAATCCTACATGACATTTATTTTGTTTCTTCATAATTTACAATATTATAATAACTTTGAAAGATTTTAGTTTATCTGAAATGTCCTTTGCACGAAATTGCACGACATTCTCCCTAATATAATACAGGGGCTTGTCAATAACCACAGAGATTAAGGTGCAGCGCAGCTGATCGCAGTGGCAGCTATTATAAGGTAAGGCATTGATTTATAAGGGGAGGGCATCCTCAACTGATGCCTACGGATGCTTTCTGTGTATTCAAGTTCACAGATTAGAAAATAGACAGTTTTCTAATTTTTCTAAATATTTAAAAGTGGTTATCAAAATATTATTTATTTTTCCGAATCAAAAGTTTTGCTTTTTTGGTCAAAAAGTATTTGGACTCAAGAATTGCATCAATTTAAATATGTGGAAGTGCATACTTCAATACTATTCTTTAATTGTTGATAGTCACCATCATCAATAATTAATTTGGGGTAAAGTGGAAGTAAAATCTCTTTTCCACTCAAAAGCAGTCTGATGCTGTTTAACAATGCAGGATCATTAACATATTTCATATGGATGACCATGATCCTTGATGAAGTAGATTTCATTTGCTCTCACATGAGTAGTTTTCAATCATTGTGGATGGGTGCTTGCCTCTATGTTGTGTTTGCTTGCTATTTCACACTGTTGAATCAATGTGTGCCCAGATCACATGACCACGTGTGTCTAATCCTTTTTCAAGTGCCTTTACTTTGGATCTCAGGATCTTTAAAATTGTGTCTAACAAGTTAAAAAATTTTTATGTACAAGAATTCTATGATTCTTTTTATGTATTTTGAATTTGGTTTGTCTTTTGTAATATACTGTAAAATATTACATTAAATTTGTTCCTGCCATTTGTTAACTGTAAGTGATATTTTTTATACAAGTGCTCTGTAGAAATGTTCTCTGTGAAAGCTGAACAAATAATTTTCTTTGCCTATTAGTTTTTAAATACTGATGAATACAACATGTTTGTGCTTGTGGCATTCACTTTAACTTATTATCTCACTGTCAGATTTATATTTACAAATTTCTATGCAATCAAACAAGTTCTTTTAAATCTAATGTATATTGTGATATTGATCATACCAAACATTTTGAATTGTAACAGCATTGATTAGATAACACACAGTTTGCACATGCACTCACTGAATAATGTTTTTCTGTTTAGGGCAGAGACACATGAAATAACTCAGTTGTTAGTAAACTACTTAAATGCACTTTGCCAACCTGAGTGAAACAAATGTGTAGGGATATTAAAAGGAAAATACCAGAAATGAAAGTAGTCAGATTTGTGTGTTGTTTAATTTTAACTACACTCCCCTCGCAAAATTTGAATTTGCCCTTTTGAATCATTATCAATTTACTTGAAGACTCATATAAACATTGATAAAGGGCTCCAGGGAAATATAAGTGGCAAGAATGCTCAGAAGACGAAAAGAGACTAAGACCACTGTTTGGGAAACATAAACCTTTCTTTGCAAAGATTGTGCTGACAGTATGTTCTTCTAAAGATTCTCAATAATGTTTTAATAGCATTAAAAAAACAGATAAATAGGTTAATGAGAGGCAGTTAATCTATTGCTTATTCTGCTAAAGCTGAGATATTTAAAATACTATTTTCTTACAGTTACAGGACTTTAAGTGTATGACTGTTATTGGAAAAAGAAACACACTTATTCAAAGATAAAAGAAATTTTGAACTATTCCACAGATAAGCAGATATGTGTTAGTCAATCCTCATAATCTTCTTTAAATTGAAATTACAATGGTACACTCACCCAATAGTATTACCCATCTTGGACTAGGTTTAACTGAATATGCTCAAAAGCTGATCTTGTGAAAAGTGCTTAGAAGACCATTTTAAAATAAATTTCATATAAAAATAAATATAAATTAATAAAGTAATGAAAATAAATTTACTTTGGAAATAGTCTTTCTAAAACATTGAAACTTTTTCATTTGTTTCCTTTTATAACATGAGGCCATATTAAATATTTTTACCGGGGCTGAGATTGTGGCGCAGTGGTAGCGTATTCGCCTAGCACGCGTGAGGCACTGGGTTCGATCCTCAGTACCACATAAAAATAAAATAAAGATATTCTGTCCACCTACAACTAAAAAACTAAATACAATTAAAAAAAATATTTTTACCTGTGTGCATTTAGTTAAATATATTAGCACTGATCCAAAGGTTAACTTGTAAAAAAGAAGGCTGTGAAGATTTATAGGATGTAGAGAGTTATTTTATTGATTAAAATGAATATTTTTTGCACAGCAAGTATATCCCTTCACTCCAAAAGTCAATGTAAACAACACACTAGTACTAAATTCACTAATTCTGTTAGACTGAGCTTGCAGCAGATTTGAGTGACAGAAGTTTTTCTAAATCTCTCTCCTCTCCTGTGTTTCACTCCAGATTAGAACTGGCACCTTCCCCTATGCAAATGAACATCTAATTAGAGACACCTCCCAGTCAATAAGCCACTTTCTTATCACCAATTATATTACCTGACAAGCCCTTTCTCTCCAGTCCTGGCCCACCAAGAATCTTCATTCATTTTCTCTTCTTCTTCTCTGCAAAGTGAACTGATCCCGCATAATCCCTGGAATAATGTAGTTTCTCTTGTGGAAGAGCAGCTTTCCTCTCCCCCTTTTACATCAAGCTAATGGAGCCAGTAGGTATCCTATTGATCTTTTCTCTATATGGTTTCCACAAGGATTTGACAGACTTCCTTACAGGTTAAACATCCAGGCTTTCTGAAGTGGTTATAAAGCTTTGTTTTTGATTTTTCTAACTTTTTTTTTGAAACCCTTGCTCATCTGTAGTCTTTAAAAGCTCAGTTGATGCCATGCAGAGCAAAGCCTTATTTCTTTGCAGAACTAATCTAGACACTGTCTAGTGTTGAGTACAGTTGTCTGATTCAAATCTTCTGTTACAAAGCAGATGACATCTAGCTAGATGTCATGAGAAGAGCCTAACAATGACAATTCACTTATCCCTTAGAAAGAATCAATTCTCCCACAATGCATCTGTCAGAGAACTCTCACTCAGTAAAAGCAATTTTTCTAGCTGTCTGACACTGTAATTGCTCTTAAATTTTCAATGAACGTTTTACAAGGACTCCCCTGAACCATGATGAAAAACTTAACTTTTTTCTAAAAATGAGAGGCTGACAGGATGAAAGAGGTCTTTCTCTTTAAAGCCTTGCTTGCTTGAGTAGGAATTCTTTCATATCATCAACAAGCTGTTGAATAGAGGATAGATTACTTTCCATTTATTTCATCAATCAGATTAAAGGCTCTCCTTCACAATGCCCTTTAAACAAGAGCTGTTTATACGATGTCCTCCCAGGTTTGACTTTAATGTAGTTTTAAATCACTATGGACAGTGGAGTCGGTAAAGAATATAAATATGATGAATATCTGACAACATTTAAGTATTGCATATATTTCGATCATTATATTCATTCTTGTCATAAAAGAGAGGTAAACAAGGAGAAAAACAACTATAGATTTGCTATTCTTTAGTCTAGAAAAAAATCCAACACAGTTTCCTTTTATGGATCAGCAAGCAGAAATGCCAAGCACAGCACTGATTTTTTTCTTCAGACCAGCAATTTAAAAAAAAATTAAACAAAGAAAGAAGTAGGTATTTCTTTCCTTTCTCTTCTAAATATGTTGACAAGCTTTAAAAATAGAACTCTGAGTGTATGCATTCTTTCTGAATTCAGACTTTAGGACTATAGTTAGTATGGATAATGCCCTATCATAATAATTTCCAAAAATAAAACAGGGCCAAAGAGCTATTTATTATTTTATTAACAATATAACAATCTTCCCAGAATGAGAGGTATCAAGTATATTAATATGAATCCTTTTGTGTGTGTGTGTGTGTGTGTGTGTGTAATGTGTGTGTGTAGATGTGTATATTTGCTGAATAAATGATAAAAAATTTGAGTCCATTAACATTCTGTCATCTAAATAATGCACCTTGATAAAACCTTCTATTTTAGAAGCAAGGTGATATCATAACTATTTTCAAATCAATATGTAATTAAAATTTATAGCTCTAATATGAACTTCTCCCAATGAGAAGGAAATGTTGTTGTATTTACAGAGTAAAAAATATCAAATTGTGGAAAGGAGTCTCACAATCATCTTGGACTATAACTCACAAAATAGAGCAGCTCTTCTGTTTTTCCCATCCTCTGCTGAAATCCTTTCAACAACTAGGCTCTTATTTACTAAGCCTAGACTAGACTGTGTATATATATATTAACTGAATATTATACTGAATATATATATATATACAGCATATATATATATACACATATGTGCACATATATACTGAATACAGTATATATATTCACACAATTTCATTTGTCAGACTTTTTTTGTAATATTGAGCTCATATATTCATTCTGTGATATGTTATCTATTATTTTGTAGGGTCATTATATTTGTGTAAACTAAATTTAGAAATCTATAATTTGAAATAGTAAGTATTCGAATACTAAAATGACTTTTGACTCTTTCCACTCTTTCTCCTCTCTCTGAAGCTAATCATTTCCCACAAGTTTTCCATGCATTCATTGAAACAATTTAATATGAACTAGTCACCTAGTGATGTACATAATTTCATTGAATCTTCAGATGAGATATCTATGATAGATGTGTTCTTTATTCAGAGAAGAAAAATGAGGCACAGAAACCTTAAGTAAACTGACCAAGTCACAGTTCAAGCTCACATTTATCAGCTGCTAAGAACAGCATCTGTACCTGATTCTACACTGTTGCTATTTCTTTTTATGTCAGCTTCCTATTTCTGTTTACCTTCTGAGTTTACTTTTCTCTAAGTCAGGAAACATAAAAGAAGAAAAAGGAAAACAGTTAAGATGGTTGTGTGATTCAGATAAGAACTATGATAGTTACCATTAGGACCAATGGATATGAAGTCTGAACATAAAAGAACAGATTTATGTCTATCTCTATTCATGAATACTTTTTCTTTGTCCCTTTGTTTTCTCTTTTCCTCCTTATCTCCTTCCTCTCATTTCTTTCTTACACACATCTATACTCATTTTTGTTAATTTTCCCTTCCCATGATAAGCATGCTATGTATGATGGCTTCTAAGTCATTGATAAAGTTTGCAACGGGTACATTTAAAAGCTGCACTTGTCAATATTCCACGCAGAATTTCCTTCTTGCCAGTATCAATTATTAATTGATAATCTTTCTCTCAGTGATCAACTTCTCTGGCTAATCCTGGTCATCAACTTCACATTTCCCAACTTGTCAATGATAATTTCAGTAAAATTTTATGCCAAATGCTTGTATTTCATATATTTTATCTCTGGCATTACCCTAATTAATCCTCTTAGGATCATGTCAGAAAGGTCTCTAATTTCATGATTTTAATGAGAAAACTTTTGTTTCTCATGATTTATCTTATTTTAGGCATGACTTGTACAGATCTGAGCCATTTATTCTTTTTTGGGGGGGTACTGGGGAAGGAACTCAGGGGCACTCAACCACTGAGACACATCCTCAGCCCTATTTTGTATTTTATTTAGAGACAGGATCTCACTGAGTTGCTTAGTACCTCGCTGTTGCTGAGGCTGGCTTTGAACTCATGATCCTCCTGCCTCAGCAGCTCAAGCTGCTGGGATTAGAGGCGTGCGCCACCACGCCTGGCCAAGCCATTTATTCTTCTAAGACTTTACTCAATCTTATGACTTGTACTGCCTGCACATGTTCTATGAAAAAAAAAAAAAAAACTGAATTCATCTCAGAGAGTCTTTGGCATTGATCTCTTCATGGGAGATCAGGACTAGGAAAATAAATTTTAGCCATGGAGTGAGAATTATCTTCTTGAAATTCCCCTCAATTTCTGGGGATATCTTTTTGTTTAGTGCTTCATATCATAGATAGACATGTTAATTTCCTTGTTTTATTTTACTGTGGGTTTTGGCCAGGCTTAGATAAACCACTTGGGAAAGAGGATCTGATTTGATTTCATTTTCCTTCAGTCGATCTATTTTGCTTATCACTGCTTTAAATTTGGTTAGGAAAACTGAGTTTCAGTTGAAATCTCCTTGTTTCTTAGGCCAATTTCTAAAAACTTAGTATAGTTTTCCTTTCTGAGATTCATTCTGTCACCTGCAGCTAAGACCTCCATGCCTCTTTATCCTTTGTATTATTTGGTTCAGTAATTATTCTCTTTCTTACGTCTGTAAACTTTTGCTTACTACATCCTTCTTAGCAAATAAGCATGCTTAAGTTTTTGCCATTAAACATATGTGAAACCTGTACAACAAAATGTTCTCTTCCTCCAGTTATTCTTATTTTCCTCTCTACCTTGTTACAATCAAGATTCTTGAAATGGACTGTTTTCAACATTAGCTATATTTTTCTCTTCTTGTCAGTAATGACTCTATTTGAACCCAGCTTCAGATCTATTCCACTAAAATCCCCCTGTTAAGATTACTGCTTTATTTTGTTTTTTTTTTTGTTTTTTAAATTTTTTTAAAAATTTTTATTTTTATTTATTTTTCTCAAAAGTTGCATTTTAATACATGTTATCAAACATAACAGAAAAAAAACAAATTTTCAGAAGCTGTACACACTATTCACTGAAAATATTTGTTGAGGCAAATAGAAAAAAAATTACTACAATCATAATTTTTCTAACTTTGCACAAAATTATAAGCAGATTACATTCTTCATATTAAACATCTTTATTACTGCTTTATTTTGAATCTTAAATATGTCCCAAGGACCCATGTGCTAAAGGTTTGGTCCCTAGTCCATGACATTGTTGGGAGGTGGTGGAAACTTTAATGCGGGCTAGGTGGTGTCTGTGGAAGGTTTTAGACCTCTGGGCATGTCCTTTCAAAGGAGAGTGTGAGACTCTGATCTCCTCCTTTCTCATTTTTCTTCCTGGACATGATATAAATTTGTTCATATGTGTTCCTGCCTTTATGTGCCAAAATAATGCCAAAATAAGTCCCCAAAGCAACAAGATCAATCAACCATAGACTGTAGTCCCCAAAGCTGTGAGACCAAAGATACCCTTTTCTCTTAGAAGTTCACTATCTCAGATATTTGTTGACATAACAGAAAGCTGACCAATACACTACTAATGATATTCCTATTGCCATATCCTTATCCCTTATTATCTTAGCTAATTCTTGCTTGATATTTAAACCAATGTCACAGTGTGTTAGATTCTGAGATGTTAGTATTCTGGTTACTTGTTATAAATTTCAATTTCTGCTTGCACTTGAAATATGAATTTTCTTTAAAGTTTCATTTTCAGCTTTCTATTTTTAAAAAAATGTTATATTCTTGGCTGATTGCGGTGGTACACATCTGTAATCCCAGTGGCTCGGGAGGCTGAGATGGGAGGACTGTGAATTCAAACCCAGCCTCAGCAAAAGCGATGTGCTAAGCAACTTTGTCTCTAAATAAAATACAAAATAGAGCTGGGGGTGTGGCTCAGTGGTCAAGTGCCCCTGAGTTCAATCCCTGTACACCCCTCCCCCCAGAAAGTTATATTCTGTTCTTATATGAACTTATTCAAATCTGAAACTTTAACTACTGGCAATGAAATTTTCATCTTTACCTAAGATCCACTTTGAGCTCTAAATACAAATGTCTAATTGTATATTCTTATAATTTCACTGAGATCTTACTCCTCAAATGAATAAAGGTGAGCTTCATGCTCCTGCTTTTTTTCTGAGTTTGAAGCCAGAGGAGAATGACTGACATCTAATGAGCAGATAGAAAATTCCTCTAGAAATTAAACCAAAGGTTCCCATTCATGGGACATGGAGTCAGTATAAACAAACAGGTTGAACTCATCCACCTTCCCCAAGGTTAGTATACATACCAACTTATTTGAATCTGCCACATTTTCTGTTTTTCATCCTGTTCTCATGACTTTGTGGATGGTTTCTTTCAGCTCCTCTCCAAAGCAGTCACTTTCCTTGAGATTGGATATCATCTGTCCTCACTTTCAGTTCCTTCCACTATTTCCTTCCTTCTGCATCACCAATCACTTTACACCTTCTTTAGTGCCTCCCAAACCTTTATAAAGGATTACTTTTGCTTTCAATCCTTCTCTAACAACATTTTTATACTTTATCTTTCAAAGGTACCATAGAAAAGATTTTTCAATAATAGCAATTTCTATGTTTTCATTTTGAAACTTCTGTTCAACACACCACATCTGTACCATGCTCTGAAACTGCTCCTTCCAGTCACAGATTATCTCAGATTCAGAAGTCACTGTCTGTCCTCATGTTTTTCTTTTAATCTTTCCTCAGCCTTTGCCAAAATCGATCACTTCCTATCATGAGCATCTTATTTAAATTGTAACCACTTTTTGATTGACTCCAGAACTTTAGTTCCTTGGTAGCATGCTTTACTTCTGAAGTTTTTTTCCCCCAGAGGAAAAGACATTCTGTTATACATGTCTAATTTGTTATATTTTTCATTTATTATCTATTTTTTCCAGTTTAATACAGCATATGAAAGAAGAGAAATTTTTACTTGAATAAAGGAAAGAATCACTTTCTGAATACTTATTTTTCTTAGATTCTACTATATGCTATTGGCTTTTCTTCTACCTTGCCTTAGTCACTTCTAAATTTTATAGTGCCCAGGGACAGAATTCTATGCTATTTCTCTTATTTATCCACAGTTCCTCCTTAGATAATCTTATCCAGATCTGTGGATCTACCTATCTCTATTCAATGGACTTCCTAATTTACAAATTCTGCCCTGTCTTTTTCCCTGAGCTTTATTGATACATACCAGGCTGCCTACTTGACATCTCCTCTTGGATATTTAGGAAAACAAAACAAAACAAAACATCTTTATCTTAATATATTCACAATAGAACTCTTAATTTCTGTTTTGGGTTGACTCATCCTAGGATTTTCTTTCTCTCATATTTACTGTCTTATAATTGTTCAACTATAAAAATAAACTTTGCATCAATTTATCTGGTTTTCTTATCTCTAATCAGAAACCTTGACTGTTTACTCTGCCCAGTGAACATTAAGCTTTGTATTTTTACTTTTTCCCTCCATTACATGCATTTCTCTTATAGTGATCTTCCAAAAGATTAAATCCTGGCATTGAATGGTATGACATGCATGGTGTCCACCTCTCTCACTTAAAACTCTTTCATACCTTCCCATTACACTTAGAACACAGTCCCAGCTCCTGTTCCTAGCTCAGGGTGATCTGACTTTTGTATCCTCACTACCTACCTCAGTCCCTCTAATTCATTGCTCTCCAGCTATACGTGTGTTCTTTCTGTTCCTCAAACACATGAAGCTTCCTTCTTCTTTAAAACCTTCATATTGGCTGTTATCTCTTTCTAAATCACTCTACCACCATCATAGCCACAGATATACTCTTCATGGTCTTTACATATCTGTTGCAGCATCTCCTCCTTGAAATACCCTTCCAGATTATTCAGAACAACTGCTGGCTACCATTCCTATCATCCTATTTTATTTTCATCAGAAATGCTAACAAAATAAATATTTACAACTTTTAGTTCAGTGTTTATTTTCCATATCTAGAATGTAAGTGTCATGAAATCAGTAACCTTGTCTTTCTTATTCACTATTGTATATCCAAAGCCTACAGCAGTGGCACATTCATACTCAATAAATGTTTTTAATGGACTAAAGAACTAAATATACAAATGGCCAGCAAATACATTTAAAAAATGCTGTTTTACTAATCATTGGAGAAATGCAAATCAAAGCCATGAGGTATCGTTTCCCACCAGTTAAAATGGCAATCATCAAAAAGACAAGCAATAACAGATGCTGGTGAGGATGTAGAGAAAATGGAGCCCTTATACTCTGTTGGTATGAATGTAAATTAGTAGAGCCATTAAGGAAAACATTATGGGGGTATCTCAAAAAACTGAAAACAGAATACCTACATGATCCAGCAATTCCACAGTTTGTACTCAAAGGAAATGAAATCTTTATACCAAAAAGATGCTTGCATCATCATATTTATAGCATTTTTCATACTAGGCAAAATATGAAATCAACTCAGATACCCTTAGTGGATTAATGAATGAAGAAAATGTGCCATATTTACACAATGGAATAATACTCACTCTTAAAAAAGAATGAAATCTTGTTGTTTGTGGCAACATGGATGAAAACAGAGAAACTAAGGTTGAGTGAAACAAACCAGACACAGAAAGAAAAACACCCCAAGTTCCCACTTATTTATGGAAACCAATAAGCCAGTCTTGTAGAAGTATGAAATGGAATAGTGTTCACTAGAGACGGAGAAGCATAGCAGAGGGACAGAAAAAAACTGAAAGGGACTTCTAGGGATTGGAAAGAGTAGGGGGTGGGAAAGAAGAGGAGGTGGATACTCCTCTAACTTAGTGAAATTTAAATCTAAACTCTATTTTCCCAGTCACAGGAAATTCTGAAATCTCTTCTCAGCTCTTTGAATCTTTAAGCTTTTTGTTTGCTGTGGTGATTAGAGCCTCATCCATTCATGGACTGTTTGGAATCAGCTTTTGAAACAGAGATTGGTTGCAAACCCCTTCCCTCTTTGTGCCTGTCGTTTCTGGCATTGCACTTTTAATTCTTCTGTCATCTTAGCTATTTCCAATTCTACCTTAGGATTCCTCATACTTTTCCTATGTGCCATATGAGCTAGCAGTGATCTAAAGAGACTAGAACAAGTATTCACATCATCCAGTTGGTTCTTTTTTTTTTTTTAGGATTATATTATTTTTAGCTTCTGTTTACTGCTGATTGATTTTCAGTAACTTTGGAGAGGTTTCTGAAAAAAAACTTTTTTTCTGGCATTTATCATTATTGTTAACAAAACGGCCACTGCAATACAAACTTTATTCACGTTACCCTTACTGATTAAATATGTGATTTTTTTTTTTTTTTTTT
Source organism: Geosciurus inauris (assembly GCA_004024805.1). Lineage (NCBI taxonomy): Eukaryota > Metazoa > Chordata > Mammalia > Rodentia > Sciuridae > Geosciurus > Geosciurus inauris. The sequence continues at coordinate 131,478 of PVHX01003395.1, forward strand.
TTTTGGTACTGGGGATTGAACTCAGGGGTACTTGGCCACTGAGCCACATCCCCAGCCCTATTTTGTGTTTTATGTAGAGACAGGGTCTCACTGAGTTGCTTAGCGGCTATTGCTGAGGCTGGTTTTGAACTCGTGATTCTCCTGTCTCAGCCTCCCTAAGTGCTGGGATTACAGGTTTGAGCCACCGCGCCCAGCTTAAATATGTGATTTTAATAGTAATAATTTATTATTCAGGAATCACTTTCAGTTCATTATTTTTACATTATCCATTCACAATATCTTATTTAAAACCCAGAAATATCCAATATTCTTTAATGCAAACCTCTTTTGTTAACTTGTTTGGTAGCTTTATACTATTTGCTTATTTTGGTTAGTGCAAGTATATATTTAAGACACATTAATGCTTTTGACTACAATACCCTTCTTCACACCCTGCTGGCTGGGAGTTTTATGGAATATACATGGATCACCTTTTATTTCTAAAATGAGAAAATCTTCTTTTTTCTTTTTTTGTCCTGGGATTTGATCCAGAGGGACTTTACCACTGAGCCACACCTCCAGCCCCTTTTTAATTTTTATTTTAAGATAGGGTAAAATGAGAAAATCTAAAAATTGCAAACACATCTGACCTGAAGCGTTTCAGGTAAGTGATTGCCATCCTATATCAAACTTGAGCAGGAAAATACATATCCTGCTTTCCATTTAAGTTACACACAAGATAAAAATTGGTTTTGGCAGTATTTTCTGTTTTCTGCAATATTTGTCAAGTAATTATTCTGAAAAATGGCAATAAGGAGTTAATAAGAAGCTAATGTTAAGTCCTGCCCGTTAGAACAGTCTTTGCTAATAGAGTAAATGGTAAGCTACCCATTTGAGTCAGGCAATTCTTCTGTATTTTGCTTTTCTAATAATATGATTGGGGTCTACAAAGACTAGTTATGTGAAACTAAGTCCAATAAAATCTGCTGACTTCTCCAGTCTCAAATTATTAATTTGCCCCTCGGTGTGCTATTAGTATTAGTGCTTAGTATTACTGCTTGTAACTATTTTCAGTTATTATTTTCTGTTATTAAGCAAAACCTAATGTAGCCGAAAAAATCTGTTAAAATGTTTTTAATCATAAATTTTAGATCACCTTCTAGAATAAACACTTCCAATTGTGAATACTCATAATAAGTACTTAGCGATCTTTGATGAGTATTTTTAAATGTTCTTTTGCTTATTATAGAGTAAGGGGACTTTCTGAGAAGTTCTTGTGAAAATGTAAATATGATTTTGTGTTTTTAAATTTCAAAAAAGACTCATTCCTTTTATGTCAGAACATTTTCCAAACTTACCCAGAACATTCTAGAAATGAAAAATGTTTAAGTCCAAATCCCCTCATATTACCATTTTAAAAACCTGCAGACCAAGCAATTAGAATGTTGCAGTTTTTAAAATATGAGGCCATATTTCTACTGTGGCTAATTGATTTTACATCTGGCATGTTAAAAGAATTTATGAAACTTGAATAGTGTCTTTATACTCTAAAGGCTCAAAATGAATTCTCTATATCATCATCCTTGAGCAGAAATAATCTGCTTTGAAAATGTAATAAAATTTCAGAAGTAAATATAACTATTTATTAAGATCCCAAATAGAAATGATTTCTTTTAAATGTATGGGGGAGGGTTTGAAAAAAATAATGTATTATTATTTGTGATAAGTAAAAAGACCATGGAAACTATCCAAAAGAAAAATATCATTTAAATGCATTAAAGTATGAAAGAAGACAAGAATTAATGAAATTACTCTGCTTTGGGATAAGCAAGAAAGGAAGAGGAGATGGAAAGGGCTAACATATATTAAGCCTCATGTGCAAACCTAAATAGTAATAGCTAATATTTAGTATTCCCTTGTTATGGAACAAGTCCTGCTCTAGACACTCAACATGCATTCACTGTTTTAATGCTCACAAACAGCCTATGAAGTCACCTGATTACTATCTTTACTTCACTGATGTAAAACAAAGCAAAACTGAGACACAAAGAGGTTAAACACTTGCTCATAGTCACGTGAGGGCATATGGCAAAACTGGGATTCACACCCAGGCAGGCTGGCTCCAGAGCTTATGCACTTAAACTTTATGATATATGACTTCTTCCAGTATTGAATACTTACTCTGCCAGAACAGTTTTAAAGGATTTACATCCATTATATCTTTTAAATTCAATAGAAAAAAGTAAAGGATGGGATCATGGGTCTATCTTACATCTATATATTAGTTTGCTGTCAATGTCTGTCAGAACTGACACTCTGGTTTCTACCACAAAGTGATTAGGAGACAAGTAAGATATTCTTAGAATAAGAAGTCTCTGGTACTTCATTCTTAGGACCTTTTTCTGAATGTGTACCTAGGAAAGTTTAGCCAAAATGTATAAAATGTTTCCAGATGCTGAAAATCACCTTGCACTTTGTCATGGAAATTAGACCTCTTGAATTGGGGAAAACTGTCTTGAATTCAGTCAGAGGAACAGACTTACATAAGCTTTTTAATTTCTCTTGGAATTTTATTAAAATCTGTTTAAAAATTAGATAGGTTCACCAGGTACTGCTTGGATTATGTAGTGCAGACCGTATTTATTTATTTATTTATTTATTTATTTGTTAGAGTTGTAGAGGGACACCATACCTTTATTTTATTTATTTTTATGTGTGCTGAAGATTGCACCTAGTGCCTCATACATGCCAGCCAAGCACTCAACCACTGAGTTACAACCCACTCCCATGGTGCAGATTCTTTATAAAAATATAGAAATCCTTGATCTAGTTGTGTTTTTCTCAAATATTTTATTTGGTTTGAATGTTCACTGGAGCTGTGTATCATTAAAACAACTTATGAGCATTGAACAATATATATAGATTTTTATAAATTTTTGTATTTGAAAACTATGTTAACAACATTTTTGTTGTTTTTGTTTTTTGCCTATGATACTGCATTGATATCACAAATATGTGAGCATTAAATGAAATTAAATTATTGTTCCCATAAATTACTCATAAATAGTTTATAATTTTTACCTTAAGTTTATAACATTCATTTTTACCATTTGGTAACAACTTAATAAAAGAATCCTCTGACATAAAGAAAAGATTTACATAAATTCTATTTGGACTTCCAAATAGAGTTTTCTTAAAGGTATTTCTTGGGGCAATCAATTGAGGCAGAAACCACTGTTTTAAAAATGATACTTTCTTATAATGAAAAAGTTGGAGTTTTAACTATGTTTTCAAGACTGTTCTCAAAGACTGACAACTGCAGGATGTGAAAAGAGTGTGAATATATACAAATACTTTCATATGAGTCAGAACATTTCCATTTTCTAAACTCTAGGTGAAGTTGACTAAGTTGGTGATATGGATATTATGGAGGCTGTTAACATGGAGACAATTCTGTATCTTTAATGACATTGAATCACATTCTAAACTTGTGATTTTAGGTTGCATACACTGCTAAGTAGAAAAAAAATAGAAACTGTGAAAAATAGTAACTCAAAATTCTCAAAATTTCAGTCTCTTAACTAAATAGGTGTTTGTTCCCACATAAATATAAAATGTGGCTGTATCTTGTCAGCAGGTGCTTTGTTCATGTGCTGATTCCAATGTAGAACTCTGCTGTCGTCCAGACTTCATCTCATGAGAAAAAGGAGGGAAAGCATGTGGAGTCTTACTGTTTCTCAGAGTCAAGTTGTTAGAAAATTTAGTTGCATTTCCATGTCTGTTTGCAAAAAAAAAAAAAAGAAAGCTGGGAAACTGACCAGTCACAATAGTTTAATCTATTAATTTATCTAGCATATGTATAACTCACCCTATCAAAGCAACTGTAGACTTGTTTAAAATCTAAGAGAAATCCTGAGGTTAAACTCACATAAGTGTGCATGGAAGTAAGACTGGAAAAGGCATGAAGTATAAGGGCATGATTAATGTCACACAGAGCAAACATGTTCCATTCAATTTAATATTCTGTCTGTAGATGTAGCACTTAGAGCTGGAAGCTGGATAGGCTATTCATACCCATCTAAGACAGTTAAGAATATATCACTGAAAGCCTTCTACCTGTGTGATCAAGGCTGGGTAGGTCACTTCTTCCCCTTTCCTAATGTTATGGGCTACGGTGAAACCCTATCTCCACTTCTACCTTCTCCATACTTCAAGCTCCTAATATTAAGCCCATCCTTTTATGGAAGATCCTGTACTCAGTGGTCATATTAGTTGCTTTTTTCTGGGAGATGTCCAGTTATTCCAGGTGCAGATGCATTGAGGGAATATAAGGTTTTGTCTTTTGTTTCTACTGCCCTTCCTGACGCTACCCAGGAGTCAAAGCACTCACCCTCACTCACACAGCCTGACATCTCTGGGAACAGCCTGTCTGCATTGTTTCTCAGACAGTAACTGATTACTTGGTTCTCATCAAATGAGAATGAAGTTGAGATTTTATCCCTCCAAATGTATGCCCTGATTTTTGCCCACTTTGATCTGACCTTGTAATTTACAGAGTCTTCCCAGGAGTGAATGCCGTAAAGAGAATCCCCAACAACTCAAGTTTTCTCAAGATACTAAAAGTGTGAATTATGTTGAATAAAAGCTCCTGGTACGACAATGGACAATGTTACCACATGACATTTCTCTGCTTTTCTTCTTCCATTTTATGGGGAAAGTATGCTCTGCGATGATTAACTTGAAATGATTCTCTATTTCTATAATTTTATCTTTTATCAAACCTGTATTTTAGTAAAAAGAAAAGTGAATGTTAAAGAAGAATCCTTCAAATGAGTTTAAGATCTCTGTTCTTAGTATTTCATTGCAATATATCAAGGGGATATAGGCATTGTATGAGTGTGAACTCTGGAGTCATTGCCCAGCTCCATATTCTGACCTAACCACCATGCATCCTGGGGGCTGGGGAGACCTACTTAACTTTTCTGCCATTCCTTTCACCCACTTGTAGGAAGAGAAATAGTAGATATGTTTAGGGATGTTTTGAGGCTAAAATAAATTGGATAAAAGGGAAGTACTTAACATTCTGCTTGCAAGACAGTTAATAAGTATGGTTCTTAGTTTGTTGGGTTAATACAGTAATTCTATAAAGGGAACACATTTATGAATGCTGTGCATACAGTTTTAAAGTCCTAACTGGCTTCCTTGTTTCCTTTTTAAAGACAAAAATATTTGCAAGTTTGAAGTTATAGGTATTTCAGAGTATTTTTATGGATAGATGTATGATGAAATAATGTAATATAGCCCACCTTGAAATGGAAGAAAAGGCATATAATGATGATTATAATCTATGAATGCTCAGAATAAATTATTCATTAATAGATTTTTCTAAAATAATGCAATCACAAAAACTGGTGGTAATTTTGGAATCATGCTTATTATATTACAATAAGTGATTAAACATTTATAACATAACTCTAAAAGTTATTTAAAGTAGAGTTCATTCACTTTTCTTAAGAAACAAAAAATATAAACTAAAAATAAACTAAAATATACTGAATACATGCACAAATACACATGTATATATATGTGTATATATTCAAAATATTAATCTCTTTTCTGAAGGTACTTCAAGGACACCTACAGTTGAGAAAGCCAGGAGCAATAAACTATTTAATTTGAAATCATTTGTGACAACTTCCTTATACTTAATTATTTTTGTTAAGTTGTGAAATTGTATTTATTATTTCCAACAGCACAAACATGGAAGAAAGGTTCTGGATACAGAAACATGATGATGAATAAGCATCTGCATTTTAATTGCACCAGTGGAAGAAGATATCTGGAAAAAAACATTCAGAGTCTACATAGGTTCCTTTCTTATTAAGGAAGCAGCTTCTCACTAGGCATATGATTTTGCTCAATGAGAAAGCAAATGTATTTGTGCTCCTACAAGTCCATTAAAATGCATGTTGCTGATCTTACATAAAATAAGATTTTGGTAAGGAGAAATTTTGCAGAAGAACATTAGAGATATAAAAAACAATTTCAGAAGGGGGAAATGAAAATGTATATATTCATTTGTGTTGAAGGGATAAACCAAACTATGTAAGATGGTTTTGAAGTCAAAGAATTTCTACATTACCATAAGGAGATTACAGCACATAATTTAAACAAAAAGAGTAGTTGTTAAAACACTACTATACAATGAATTCATACATCTTGGTTTCAATTAGCAGACTCATTTATTACCCACCAAGATGTGAAACTGCAAGGTGAGGTTCAAGTGTCACCGAGGGTGTCTTCATCACTTCAGTATCATTGCCTTAAAAGGCACTGACCAGAAGAAGCAGATGACCTCATTTCAAAATTATTACAGTACAGAGAACTCAGTTTCAACATTATAATTCATTGTCTCATGGAATATTTCAAGTTTATTATCAGTTTCCTGACACATAATGGCTAATCGTTAAGGATAGCCACTTTAACATAATATGAATACGAATTCCTCCATAGGTAATACAACAGTGCCTGCATTAGCATTATTGACTAAGGTGCATTTAACTTCTTCACTAATACTTAATGGAAGGTTAATGTATAAGTCAGGAGATTAAATGGCTTTTACTTAAAACAAGTATATTGATTAAAATAACTTAGTGAGATTTTTAAAGCTGATGATATAAAAACAGTCACACGTTTTAATATTTTACTTAATATTAAGAGCAAATTGTAGGGTGCAACAGAGCAAAATTAGTGGAAGTTATTGCACTAATTACTTGTGGAACTGATTCTGGCTCATAGTTAACAAATGGATATTGTATATTGAAAGGCAACAAATCATCCTGGTTATTTCTGGTGTGCAGTGGGTCCCTCTGTTTAAGACTTCCCATTGTTTCTTGAAATGTCCTTCAGGAATGCTTTCCTGTATCTTACACCTGGTATGATTAAAAGATAAAATGACCTTCCCAAAACAGAGCTACTATTCAATGTCATTGAAACATAGCTGTATTTCTTTTTCTGTCCTTGCTTCCTGTTATTATTTAAATATGTGTTAAACCTAATACATGGAATTCTTGCAGTTGAATTACTTGTTGTTACTTTACCGTCTCCTTTCTTTGCTCAAAACTCAATATTCCACCAAGTATAGCAGATTAACAAACTGGCCTTGTAATTGCATGACATATAATACCCAAGATCATTCACTTCTTTGATTCTGTTTTTGCCTAGAAATACTCAGCTACCTCATCTGTTCATCTTTTCTGTTTAGGTAGCACAAACTTACACCTGCAATTTCTTGCTCAGTTTTAACCTGAGCTTTGTAGGAGAGGGGATTTAATCTCAAGGAAAAGTGATCAGGACCTATATAAACACTGTGCTAGTCTAATAGCAAATGGAAGAACACATAGCAGTTTTAAATATATGCTAGAACTGAAATCAAGGTGGTAAATTAGGCAATAAAAATTATAATGTTAAATATGTACTATCATATGAAAGTGATCTCTGGTAATAAAAATGCTAACACTTAAATAGTGCTTACTGGTTCAGGGAATGATTTTAAGTGCTTTGAGTGTAATAAGTCATTTACAACTCAACACCATCTCATGGATAGGTAATTCTTACCATCACTAATTTACTTATGGGGAACTAAGGCACAAAAATGTTAAGGTACTGAGGCTTAGAACTATTCCATAAATTGCTTGTGGCCATGCAGCTCATAAGAAGCACAGCTGGGAGTAAAGCCCTACAGCGAGGCTCTGCAGGTTAAACCCTTCACCACCACACTCTGTTAAGTTTCAGAATTGAAAACCAGAAAGACTTCACTTCAGATTCCAGGGATGCCAATTGACCGACTGCATCAAGTCTTGATGTCTTTATCTGTTAAATATATGATGGGAACCTCGATGCTACGTGGTTTACTTTGAGAATAAAGCAGGGTAATCCACATAACCAAACTAGCATGATGTCATATAGTAAGATTTTAGTAAATTAGAACTGTTACTATTGGAATTACTATCATTAATTTAATTGCATGCATTTTTAATTCATTTTACAGACTTCTTATTTAGTTAATGTTAACCATATGTTTATGTTAAGCCTTGGTAAATAAGAGCTCTTGGGCTCATGGTTTAGTAAGGGATAACAGACATGATTTTGATCGGAAGGTCCCCCGAAGGCCGCCTGTTAAAGGCTTGGTTGCCAGCCGGTGACACCAGTGGGAAGTGGTGGAACCTTGAGCAAGTGGGGCCTAGTGGAAGGAAATGAGATCATTGGGGTAATGACCTTAAAAGTGGATATTGGGAATCAGGATTCCAATATTCTTTTATTTCTCTCTTTATCACCAGGCCACCATGAGGTGAACTGCTTTGCTTTACCCCACACTCTCCACATGACATTCTAGCTTATCACAGGCCCCAAAACAACAAAGCCAGCTGAGTATACACTAGAATTTCTGATACTAGGAGTCAGTTTAAATCTTTCCTCTTTATTAGTTGATTTCCTCAGTTTTTTTTCTCACAGTGACAGAAAACTGACCAACACAAGACAATAGATGTATTCAGGCACAGCAGAGAAACTAAAACATCTGGTGGTATCACCAAAGACCTCATTGATGTGCTAGGTGGCTTATTTGTATGGCTTACCACCCTGTATATTTTCTCAAGTTGAATAATGGATAAGCCAGATGAAGATTTTGTATATTTATTTGGTTCAAGTTTATTCACTTGACTTAAGAAATCTGAAAATAAAGAGAAAGATTAAAATTCAAGTTCTGTGCCATCATAAGGACATAGTTGATGAATATATTTTGCTGAAAATTCTAGTAAGATCAACATATACCACTCCATATTTAAAAATCACAAGCTTCTGGGCCTGGGGCTGTGGCTCAGTGGTAGAGCGCTTGCCTAGCATGTGAGGCACTGGGTTTGATTCTCAGCACTGCATATAAATAAATTTTTAAAAAAAGGTCCATTGACAACTAAAAAATATTTTTTAAAAAATCATGAGCTTCTGTGAAATTTTTGAAAAATAGTCTTTTCTTCATAATGTTATTTTCCTTGTTGTGATGTAAATTATATTCTGCCTTGTGAAGCATTCTCTTATCTTTAGATGAGCACTACTATTGGTAAGTTATGTATGAAGTAAAAAAAAAAATCATAGGTGAATGTCATTTTATCAGAAAATTTTATAAGATGGAATTTTTAAGTTTTGTACCTACACAAAGTACATCTAATTAATATTGAAATATTTTTAAATCTTCATCAAAAATTGTTAACATATTTGTTTCCTTTTAAAATTTTTAAATTTGTTTTAATTAGTTACACTTGACAGTAGAATTCATTTATGCACCTTGATATATCATACATAAATGGGGTATAATTTCTCACTTTTCTAGTTGTACATGTAGAACCACATCAGTCACGCAGTCATATGTACATAAGGTAATAATGTCTGTTTCATTCTACTATCCTTCCTATTCCCATATCCTCTCCCCTACCCTCCCTTCACTTCCCTCTACCTAATCTAAAGTAACTCTATTCTTCCCTAGTGCCCCCCTCCATTGTGAATTAGCATCTGCATATCAATTTGATTCTTACTGTGTCCTAATGAGCAGGATCAGGATTCTGTATCACACAGTGGTGTTTTTTCCTAAGAGAATAAAGAATAGTCTCTTGAAGAAGAGCTTTGTATAATAAAGTTTTTAAAGGAACATGTTACCAAAAAAAATTTACTTTTTTTATTCAAAGTGTATTTCAAAATGCCCATTAAGCATTCTGGATTGGAAACCAGTTTAAAGTATGATTACAAATTATTCTCTTTTATTTCTCTCCTATTTGTTCTACTTTTGGAATCATCAAGTATTATAGAAATGACTGAAATAATACTTGAAGATGTTTAGTCATCTCACTCACAGGCTTCTTGTGTTTGTTACACTGAGATTTAATTTAGTGGAAGTGGGAATCTTGACTCCACTGAGATTTCCATACCTAAATCAAAGAATAAGTGTTCAATGTCCTGCATAACTAACTGTATAAAACTCATACTGGCAAGATAAAAGCACATTTAAGTTAGAATATTTCTCATTCATAAGATAAAAGCCACACTGAATCTCATTTTCCCAATTGCCCATATCTCATTCTAAGTCTCCTCAGTTTTTTCTTGGTCCCCTTTTCAATAGTGATGGATTAAATTGTGTCTCCCAAACATTTTAAGTGTTGTAGCATTAACCTTGGAACCTCAGAATGTGACCATATTGAAAACAGGTTTTTTAAAAAAGTAATAAAAGTGAGGTTATTAATGTATATCCTAATCCAGTATGACTGGTATTCTTTTTTTTTTTTTAATATTTTTTTTTAGTTGTAGATGGATTTTATTTTATTTGTTTGTTATTTATATGTGGTATTGAGGATTGAACCCAGGGCCTCACACATGCTAGGCAAGTGCTCTACCACTGAGCTACAGCCCCAGCCCATGACTGGTATTCTTAAAGAAAGAAGAAATTTAAACAAAGACACTTATGTGCACACAGAAGACAAAGTAAAGATACAGGGTCATCTACCATCCAAGAAGAGAAGACTAGAACAGAGCCTTCTGTCATGGCCCCCAGAGGGAACTAACCTGCCATCTTGGATGTTTAGCCTCTTAGTGATACATTGTTATGGTAGCCTTATCTAAGCTAATGGACCAACTGATCCTTTTGTGTTTTTGTTCATGAGTTCTCTCAGAGTTAATCTAGCATATCATGTGCATTCAGAATCAGTATTATTTCAAAAGAAACTCTATCTAATAGAGCTTTTCTATTTCAGAAACAACCATAACTGTGTGTGTGTGTGTTTGTGTGTGAATTGTGTGGTTGCCAGATGCTAAGTTCAGCATATATATATATATATATATATATATATATATACTAAAAATGTATCATATATATATATATATACATACATATGCCTCAAATATTCAGGGAACATGTTTATAATTTAAAAAAAAAATTGTTGAGGCGGGTGTGGTGGTGCATGCCTGTAATCTCAGTGCTTTGGGAGGCTGAGACAGGAAAATCCCAAGTTCAAAGCCAGCCTCAGCAATGGTGAGGCGCTAAGCAACTCAGTGAGACCCTGTCTCTCTATAAAACACAAATAGGGCTGTGGATGTGGCTCACTGTTCGAGTACCCCTGAAGTAAATCCCTGGTACCAAAAAAAAAATTGTTGTTTATATTGAATTTGAATTTTTTTTAAATGTTTATTTTTTAGTTGTAGGTGACAGAATATCTTTATTTTTATTTTTATGTGGTGCTGAGGATCGAACCCAAGTGCCTTATGCGTGCTAGGCAAGCACGCTACCACTGCGCCATAATCTCAGCCCCTTGAATTTGAATTTAACTGAGGGTCTTGTGTTTTTATTAACTAGATCTGGCAAACTATAGTTTACTGGTTACATGTTTTCATTTGAATGGTGAATTTATTGAAGCCTTGTGATTTTTACTTATTGGTATTTATGACCGGTCCCAAATAAGGGTATTTCTCTCTTTTCCCCATCATCTTTCTGTAACAAAAGTTTTGCACTCACAGTACCTTTGCTCTTTGTAATGCCTTTCAAACATTATGACTTCTACATTTAGAAGATTAACTTTGTATAATAATTTTTAATAAAAATCCTTTTTTATTAAAAAATTGACACACAAATTAAAACATTCAGAGGGCATTAATACTGTAGTTGCAAACTGAAAAATACCTTTTCAAAAACTGTACAAAATGTAAACATAATGTTGGTAACTTGTGAAAAGATAAAAAGTGCTGTAGAAATACTCTCATACAAACTGTGAGTTTTTGTTTTTTTTTTTTTGTCCCCCAGTACTGGGGATTAAACCCAAGGGCACTCTACCCAGAGCTACAGCCCCATCCCTTTTTATTTTATATTTTGAGACAAGGTCTTGCTAAGTTGCCCAGGTCAAACTTGAGCTGGTGATCTTCCAGCCTTAACCTCTAGATTACAGGTATATGCTACCACACCCGACAAAAGTTGGATTTGTGTATTGGTTCATAGTAATAGACTTTAAAACGCATTCCATATCTTGTAATTTATTCAGAAGAATTAAAGATAAAAAAAGCAATATTCAAGGGAAGTTTTCAAGCTTTATTTTATTAAAAAACTGAAAAAACTTGGAACAATGTTGTGGTTATACAGTAGAGTACTACTCAGAAGTAAAGAGGAATGTTTTACTCATACTTTCATGACTACAGATAAATCTCAAAAATAATGTGCTAAGGGAAACTAGAGAGGAGACAGTGCAATTTGTTGACTTTTTTTACATAGAATTTTAGAGCAAGTAAAACTGATTAATGGTAATAGATAGTGGCTACCCAGGGTGAATAGAAGAGCAGATTGTAGGTTAAAAAATATAAATAAATGAAAGCAAGAGGAAACTTTCTGGGATAGTGGAAATCTGTGATGATTAGAGCGATGAGTGTGATCATTCATTAAAATATAACACAATTTGTTCCTAAAAATCTGTATTTTGCTGCATGTAAATTATACTTCAAAATAAAAGGAATATTGTGGGTAAAATGAACCAAAACAAAACAATTAAAGCATTTCAAGATTTGATTTTATTTACTCAGATGTCCAAACAGCAAGGTTTAGTTCCAAAGGACTCAAAAACAGTTTAAGGAATCAAATTCTAATGCACACAGATGGGTCCTTTCTCTGTTGGTCTTGTTGCTCATCAAATTGATAGGGATCATATGTTACACCGAAATGAATGCCTTGTGAGATGTGCTCTCCAAGTGCTTTAGTACATTATAAAATTTGCCATCCCTCTGTTAAGAAAATCTTGAATCTATAGAAAGCTGTTTTAATGGAAAGTTTGCCTTTTAAGTATAAGGAATCTTTCTGGCTTACGGGTACTCTCATTTAGTCACCTT
>PVHX01003396.1:0-144156 GCA_004024805.1 Geosciurus inauris
TTTTAAAGTGACCAAGCCTTTTAAAGTGACCAATCCCTGGCTCGCCATGCGGTTTGTAGTGGGCTCTATAAAATCCCTCCCATGCGTCCCCTCTCTCTCTTCTCTTTCCTCTTTCCTTCGCCCGGGCACCCACTCCCCTGAATAAAGGATTTTCTGGCTGCACGAGGTGTCCGTGTCTGGCTGGCCGATACCCTAACATGGATGATGAAGGGGAATTTTATGTTCATTTTTTTCAGTTGTAAAATAAATGTAAGTATTAAATTTTAAACAGAAATCATTAAAAAGACAGACCCTCTCTCTTGTAATTCTAACCCCACCTAACAGATGTAACCTATCTCAGGGATGTGTCTAGACACACCACAGGGTTAGTATAGCACTGTGATTTCTTTGATGAGACTGGGATCAGCAGTGGCTTTCACCCCCTTTACTACACCTCAGTCGTACAAAGGACGACGATCAACGGTGCCTACCTGCTCTGCCCTTGTGTCATTTATGCCAGGTCACAGGACTCCTTCTGACTAGTGCCCAGACAGATGCCAATGGCAGAGTGTGTAGATCATGGAGGAAAGCACGGCCGTGGCAGTTGGGGTGACTTTCCCCCCACTGGTCTCTGCCAAGGCTGGGCAAGGTCAGCCGAGTTTACAGTAGGTGGATGACTTTCCTAGACTTGAGACGCAGCTATTTAAAGAACCGTCACACTGAGCCAAAACTCTGGCCTTGCAGAGCAGCTCCACAGAGAGGCCCCGATTTCCCTCGCTGGCTCTGTTTCCTCTGGCACAGCAGCACTTGGGATTGCTGCCAGTGAACGACCAGTATTTTTCATTATGAAATAGCCTAAGTTTTACCAAGAGTGACAGCTGTTACACCAACCTCTGTACGGCACATCATAGAATATTATCTATAGCGTGGACAGAATGCAATAGCAGCCGTATTAAATATTAACATTACAAGAATATCATCGTATAATACTAATTGTACTTGATATGCTTTTTGTTAGATATAATCATATTATAATGGAGCACAGAAGATCATTATAAATGTTTATATAATATATACGTGTGCACCTGCATGCCCCATAACAATGCATACCACGGCATCTCCAATGCTGCCAGGGCTCTTGCGTAATTCCGCTCAGTGGCGGCTCGGGCGCAGGCGCCTCCCACCCTGCAGTGCTCACTTCACCCTAATGGAGCTCAAGCTGGCACTCGGCTGACAGTTACCAAGTTCCTCAAGAGAGGAGCCCGTAAGTGACCTGGTGCCAGTGGATTGAGTCGAGCACTTACCTCCACAGCAAATTATAGCAGCCACAAACAGGGAAATGTCACTGTCGTCCAGTTCCAGGGCATTGAACTTCATGGCGAAGTCAAACTTGGGTTCCAAGATGTCACAGAATGGCTTTCTCAGGTTTTTCAGGAATTCCCGCGTTATGAAACCATTGCCATATGCCACCAGCATTCCGTCTTTGTTCATCAGGGAGGACAGCATTGTGAATATGGCCTCATACACGCCGTATTTGAGCAAAGTGACTTGGTCATTCAAGTCTAAGTTTGCAAAGCCCGGGATGGCTTTGGCAAACTCCGTGAGCTCCGTAACGGTCTCCACTGACATGCACTGGCAGCAGTGGAAGATGCGGACCTCAGCCTCCTTGTTCTGGATGCCGTTGGCCACCATCTTGGCCACAAGCGTCTTCTCAGCCATGCACAACGTCTCCATGTCATGGATGACAAAAGGCTGAAAAGAAAGACACTTAAGTTAGGCAGGCAAGTCATGATGAGCTGTCTGAGCGCTAAGTGATGGTGTATCTAAGTGCTAAGTGACGATGTAACTAAGTTGTCTTAGGTACAGTAAATTAACAAGGAGCTACTATGTCCAGGTCACCAGGCCTGGTGCTATGGAGAGTTCAAAGTACAGTTGATTGTCCTTATCATTAGACAACTCCCAAATTAGCTGGAGAAAATATGACATTAATAGAGAACAAAAACATGAATCAATCAATGTCATTGCCTGACGTTGAGTAGGGATTTCACTGGTAAGAAACTGAAGTACTGAGTTTGTCAGCAAAGCCAAGCACCTTTAATATTTCATAATATTCTCTGAACTCCTAAATTCTATTGCAGTAGCGTTAAGGAATTAAAACAATTCTTTTTTTTCCATTTTAAAACAATTCTTAATTCTACCATTTTATAAACTTTAAAAGTAACCATCATTATCTAACACTGTTGAATGAATGAATTTGGCATGCAAGTGTATGCTAGTCAGAAACTTGGATCTGAATAGAAGTAACAAATAAGCACTATTAAAATCTTTAGGGACAGAGTGGCTTCTGCCTCAGAGTTCCCTTGTTTCTCCCAGTCCATAAGATCGCGAGTTTTACCTCGGGTGGCTCACATTCTGGACCAAGGCCAGATCCTCCTGCCACCTCCCTCCATGGTGCCGTACCCCTTGGATCTCAGACGTCCAGGTTTTAGCTACCCCACTGCTAGGCACGTATCCACGGAAGTTAGGTCAGCATGTCCAAGAGACAATTGCACTGCCATATTTATTAGGGCACCATTCACAAGCCAAGATACGAAATCAGCAAAAGTGTCCATTGACAGATGAATGAACAAAGAAAATGTGGTGTATCTACGTAATGGAATATTATTCAGCTAGACAAAGAGGGAACTCCTATCATTTGCGGCAACATGGAGGACACTGCAGTCAGGGGAGTAAGCCAGGCACAGAAAGACAAATCCTGCGTGTTCTCAGTCTCATGCGGAAGCTGAAAAAGTTGATCTCAGAGAAGTAGAGAGCAGACCAGTGGCTACCAGAGGCTGGGGACAGCAGGGGGAGGGCGTTACAGGAAGGTCTGATTCCAGGTGCCAAAATTCAGCCAGGGAGAGGGAGTTAAGTCAGGGCTCTGCAGCACAGTTGTGTTTGCTGCACTTGTCGTAGATGTCATGATGCATCAGAAGGGAGGAGTTCCAGGGTGCCACACAGTACATGGTACCTGGGTAAGCAGATGTAGTGCTGATTACTCTGACTTGATCACTATACATTTTGTACATGTGCTGAATTATCACACTGCACCCTATAAATATGTAGTTTTTAAAAGATGTTAAAACAAAGTTCTAGTGGGGGAAGCAGAGATGGTTAACCACATTGTCTGCATGGGGTTATGTGTCTGGTGGGGCTGAGGAGAACGGGCATGAACAGCTGCTGGCCAAGATTCACATCTGTGTGCCGAGCAGGAGAAATGACAGCATCTGAGGGATCTGCCTTACAGCATGTCCTGCAGTGTGCGTGCGTGCTCACCACGTCAGCAAGGAAGTGGTGGCCAGGCATCATTTCCGGTCCCTCCTGGCACACTGACGCACAGAGCAGAAGTAGCTCATTGATGCTAAGAATCATCTGCCCGAGGCAAACACGCCACGGACTACAGCTCTGGGCCGCGCTTCCTATTTCTGGGCTGTCAAGAGCATCGCCAGGAGCCAGCGTTAAACCCCAGCGAGGACTGCTGGGTGTGCCTGGTAAAGCCTGGGTGGAGAGGCTGGGAGCAAGCAGGCTGCCTGCGCGATGTTTAGGCAGAACTGGAACTTAGAGATAGCACGGCACTGGACAGAAACCTGAGTCCACCTGGAGGAAGGCAACACGACAGGTGCTCTGCGAGCGAATGAGAACATTCTCAGCACAAAATTCAAAGCAGCCTGGCGCAGTGGTGCACACCTTTAATCCCAGCTACTCAGGAGGCTGAGGCAGGAGGACCATGAGTTTGAGATCAGCCTGGGCAACTTAGCAAGACCCTGTCTCAAAAAACAACAAAAGTGAAAGCCAACTTTGTAATTATCTCAAATCTGAATAAGGAAGACAAAATAGTCTCTTTCCAAAGACTTTAAACACAGGCCAGATGGGTGGGTGCACACCTATAATCCCAGCAACTCAGGAGGCTGAGGCAAGAGGATCACAAATTTGGGGTCAGCCTGAGCAAACTAATGAAATCCTGTCTCAAAAACATAAATAAATAAAAAGGGCTGGGGATGTGGTTCAGTGGTAAGGTGCCCCTAGGTTCGACCCCCAGTATTGGGGGAAAAAAATCAGGCCAGTCACCCTTGTTTTGGAAAAAATTGGGCATAGTTACGCTTTACAACTGAAGCACAGATTTAAAGAATTAACACCCGTAGGGTAGGCTAGGGGGACACAGCTGGCCCTCCGTATCTGTGGGCTCTGCGTTCTGTATCCACAGATTCCACCAACCTTGGATGGAAAATATATTTTTTTAAGCCGGATGTGGTGGCGCACACCTGTAATCCCAGCACTTAGGGAGGCTTAGACAGGAGAATCACGAGTTCAAAGCCAGCCTCAGCAATGGTGAGGCACTAAGCAACTCCGTGAGACCCTGTCTCTACAGAAAACACAAAATAGGGCTGGGGATGGGGCTCAGTGGTCAAGTTTCCCCTGAGTTCAATCCCTGGTAACAATATATATACATTTTAAAACTGTGTCTGTACTATGTACAAGCTTTTTTTTTTTTTTTTTTTTTGGCAGTGCTGGGGATGGAACCCAGGCCCTTGCCCATGCTAGGCAAGTGCTTTGCTACTGAGCTACACTCCCAACCCCCATCTATTTATTTTTTGTCATTATTCCCTAAATAATACAGCATTTTCATAGCATTTCTGTTGTATCAGGCCTTAGAAGTCCTCTAGAGATGATGTAAAGTATGTGGGAGGATGTGCATATGTTCTCTGCAAATTCTACCCTATTTTAAATAGGGTCTTGAGCACACTTGGAGTTTAGCATCCATGGGCTTTCTGGACCCAGTCCGCCACAAATACAGAGGGAAGACTATATTTTTGAAGGATAAATGGGAATATTCTCCCAATTACAGAAGAATATACTAGTAGACCACTTTAACTTTATTCAAATAATTGTCTTTTTCTTTTGATGGTGCTGGGGCTCAAGCCTTGGGTCTCATGCATGCAAGGGAAGCACTCTGCCCTGGAGCGGCATCCCTGGCTCATAATGGTTTTTATCTAAAGTACATTCAGCAAAAAATAAATGTGTTGAATAAGTAAAGCAGTTCTATGGTTTAAAAAAAATAGAGAAATACTGCGTTAAATACTGGGAACTCCCAGAATCTTCACCATGGCAAATATGCACCGTGACTCTCTAGCATGAGGATACCCAGGGTGAGTGGAGGGGGCTAGGGTACAGGTGTGGGCGAGAGGAGGGGGAGAATGGGGATTGTTTGGGGGAGAACAGAGCATCTCATAGGACCAGAGTAAGCCCAGCTACATATTTTTGTGATCTAAAGTAACAAAATGAAAAGGCGGGCCCTTGTTGAGAAGGAATTAAGACTTCCAAGACAGGGGCTGGGGTGTGGCTCAGGGGCAGAGCACTTGCCTAGCACATGGGAGGCACTGGGTTCAATCCTCAGCACCACATAAAAATAGATAAATAAAATAAAGCTATAAAATAAAATAATTATTTTTAAAAAACCAAAATACCTGTAGGAGCATCTCCAATACCTTCAACCCCTCCCTTCCCTCTTTCCCCATTCTATGCTAATACACTGTGCTCTTGACTGACAGCACCCCTTTGTTTGTGACCTTTGGACCTGATGGGTTCAAGAGTGTATTTAAGCTTCAGTACTTTCTGGAATAACCGGTATTTTCTGCATCTCTCTCCAGTGTTTCTGCGTCTCACTGGGGCAGAGCAGATTTTTTACCTACACCCCGGGTCTGGGGAGAGTGGCCCGGCGATTGCCACTGTCCAGACAGACCCCATATCATCTTTCTCCCTGGAGACCCCTTTTCTCGTCTCTCTGGACCTCAACTCGTCGAGTGGACCCACGCGTCCCCCCCCCCAAAGCGATAAATACCCACTTCCAAGGTGGCCACAATCAGCCCTGGAAAGTGCAGCTGGCCCTGGACCAGCGCTGTGTGGAACAGACACTCGTGAATGGAGAATGGAGACCCAAGCTAATGCTGTCCTGATTTGTTTTTTTTTTTTGGTACTGGGGATTGAACTCAGGGGTACTCCACCACTGAGCCACACCCCCAGCCCTATTTTGTGTTTTATGTAGAGACAGGGTCTCACTGAGTTGCTTAGCACCTCGCCGTTGCTGAGGCTGGCTTTGAACTCACGATCCTCCTGCCTCAGCCTCCCTAAGTGCTAGGATTACAGGCTTGAGCCACCGCACCCAGCTCTGATTTGTTTTTATAAAACCATCACTTGGATTCTAGAAAGCAGGCCTCACTTAACAGGCAAAATTGGAAACCATTTGAATGGAAAGATGACTGTTAACATTGAGAAACTGAAGCTTGATAAGAGAAACCATGCTGAAACTCACTTGAAAATTTGCCAAGCTGTATGGATAAACGTTTTGTGAGGTGGTCTTTAAAATCCATACACCTTATGCTTAATTCTGGAATGAGCTTTTTTTTGTACCAGGGATTGAACCCAGGGGTGCTTAACCACTAAGCCACATCCCCAGCGCCCCCCACAAACACCTTTTTTCCTTTCTTTTTTGAGACAGGGTCTAAGTCCTTACAGCTTCTCTAAGTTGCTAAGGCTGGCTTTGAACTTTCCATCTTCCTGCTTCAGGCTCCTGAGCAGCTAGGATTACAGGTGTTTGCCACCACGCTTAGCTTAGCTGTAACGTGCTTTTTTTGGTACCAGGGATTGGACTCAGGAGCACTCGACCACTGAGCCACATCCTCAGCCCTATTTTGTGTTTTATGTAGAGACAGGGTCTCACTGAGTTGCTTAGCACCTCGCCGTTGCTGAGTCTAGCTTTGAACTCGTGATCCTCCTGTCTCAGCCTCCCTAAGTGCTGGGATTACAGGCATGCACCACTGTGCCTGGCTGTAACATTCTTTTCATATTGAAGTCTGATTAGGAATAGATTTGACATCACAGCCTGGGATTTCAATAAAGCACGCTCTAGATATTGGACAGCAGGAGACAAAAAGTGCCAGTTTCCTCCAAATCACTTTGTGGTAAGACCAGAAAGTGCCCCTACCTGACCCAGTACTGTCCTTGCTCACACATCGCTGGGTTCTATGGTGTCCAAAGACAGCGCTCACAAGACTTAATCTCTGAAGTGTACTTAGACATTGAAAAGTTAGGCCACTGTGGTCTGTTAGGAAAAAATTAAATGTGCATCCCTGGTAGAACTGCTTTGGATGAAACTAACAAGCTCTTGGCTATGCTTGCCTATAAATTCTGAACACAGTGTAAAACATTATGTTCTTCAAGATAAAGATGCCTTGGGGCTGGGGTTATAGCGCAGTGGTAGCGTGCTCGCCTAGCACATGTGAGGCACTGGGTTCGATCCTCAGCACCACATAAAAATAAAATAAAGATATTCTGTCTGCCTACAACTAAAAAATAAATATTAAAAAAAAAGATAAAGATGCCTTAAGAGGCAGGTATAATATTCGACCATAATACAGCAGCAAGCCCACAACATGGTAGGAGGTGACGTGCCTCAGGAGAAGCAGTTCTGCCTCCACGCACTGCTTGGGGCCACCCTTACTCCCCAGACTCTGAAATGTTGAGAACAGTGTTGTGACTCATCTTTCAACAACTAGTTTCAGCCGGGTGCAGTGGCGCACGCCTGTAATCCCAGCACTTTGGGAGGCTGAGACAGGAGAATCGCGAGTTCAAAGCCAGCCTCAGCAATGGTGAGGTGCTAAGCAACTCAGTGAGACCCTGTCTCTACATAAAACACAAAATAGGGCTGAGGATGTGGCTCAGTGGTCGAGTGCCCCTGAATTCAATCCCTGGTACCAAAAAAACCAAAAACAAAAAAAACTAATTTCAGAACCTGTGCTCAGCTGCACATTGAAATTGGTCTCCTTACGTCACCTTGTTTTTTTTTTCAAGTGACATCTTATTTTACACAATCCCAAGTGGCATCTGCGTGGCCCACATGGGACTCGGGATTTTGTCTAGGGTCCGACTGTGTTCTCAGAGAGCAAAGGTTTTTTATAACTAAGGATATTTAAAGACTCTCAAGATAGTTCCCAGAAAATGTGAGCAGTGGGGACCCCGACATAAACATGATGCCTCCAGTCATCACTTTATTTTTTGGAATGAATACGGTTCTGGCGTTTGCGAGACTGAAATGCGGCAGCACTGGGCACAGGTGAGTGGCAGAGCACTAGTCCAGGACGAGAGGTCCTGGGTTCCAGCCCCCACACTCGGGGCAGAGTACCAGAGCATCATCGTTGCCTTATGCTTTGAATTTCTACAGTCTAAATATTCAGTGCCAAGGCATCGTTTGATTGGATTCACTATCTTTCAGAAGGTGCAGCCAGTTCCCCAAACCAAGAGCAGCTGCCTGAGCAAGTATGTGGGCGCGTGTGCCTGTGTGCACGTGCCTGTGTGCATGGCTGGGTGCGTGTGCCTGTGTGCACATGCCTGTGTGCATGGCTGGGTGCGTGTGCCTGTGTGCATGTGCCCGGGTGCGTGCCTGTGTGCATGGCTGGGTGTGCATGCCTGGGTGCATGCCTGCATGGGTGTCCCTGCGTGTGCCTGCCTGGGTATGTGCCTGCGTGTGCATGAGTGTGGAGCAGGGGCATGGCGTGCACGAACATGCCTGTGGGGCAGCGGGAAGCACACGTCCCAGGACAGCGGCCCCTCAGAGCTCCTGCCCCCTCCGGAGCTTCCTCCTCATCCTCTCAGACATCCCCGACCCACCTAGGACCTAAGAAGCTGTTGGAACACGTCTGTGGAAGCCATGCCAGAGGAGACCCCTGTTCCCTCTTGCCCCTCAGCCCTGCTCCACCCTGTCACCCTCAAGTGAAGGGCAGCCAGTGTCCCTCTGCTCTGGCCCCATCACTAAGGGCCCTGATCATTTCCTGGTCCAAGGATCTGAACCTCAGGGCTGACACCAGTCCCAGGTCCAGACAGAAGCAAAGGTCTTCACGCGTCTCCTCGTCCCCTTCCCTCGCGAAAGCCATCTTTCCTGCCTCCAGGGCCCTGGCCAGCCAGGGGTGTGGCTTCAGCTGATTGGTCTTCATAGAGCAAAGGAATGGTCTTCCACAGGCCACGCTCAGTCTCCCACTTCTAGAAAACCACGGGGTGCTCTGCCATGCAGTCTGCCCAGCACCTGCCTGTCCCCATCAAGGCTGAGAAGGGTCAGGATCAAGTGTGGGCCAGAGCTGAGGAGAAAGCTGGTGGCTGCTCCCCCAGGCAGATCTGCAGGAAGCAGGGAGGTGGCCTGCACCAATGGCCCAGGGCCCACCTTTCCCCAGCACACGAGTCGTATCTGTCCTGGTTCTGCAAGTCAGTCGGTTGCGGCCTAATTCATGCCTCCTCCCGAAGTGGAAGGAGAAATGAAGTCCGGGCAGGCTTCATGCCCGAGGCCGGCATGCCTCTCTGCAGCTCTGCGGGAGCCTGAGGGCAGCTGTAAGGTCGTCCAGGCTTGACCTGACAAAGTGGTCACTGAGCACTGGGCCACTGGGCAGGGATGGGGTAAATGCCTGGTCTCCCTAGCAGAATTCCCACCCACAAGTGGGACTGCTTTCTAAATCAGCAAGATAGAGACTGTGGCCTTCCAGGCCCCTGGCAGAGATAAAACCAGAACTCTGCGAAGAAACTCAGGCAGTGTGTCCTGGTGGAGGGCACCCTGCCAGGCAGGCCTCCCCTAGGCTGGGTGCAGATGGAGGAGCAGAGGAGCCTTGCGGTGGAGGCAAGGAGCCCTGGGAAGCCAGCCAGCAGCTGAGCAGGAGCGAGGCGGCTAGGCCACCAACATACAGGACCCGTGGTAGGATGTGACCCTGGCCTGGAGCCGACAGTGTGGTCAAATGCAACAAGTGACCTGAAGCTGGATGTTGCTTCTAAGCTGGCCATGGGGTGCCTAGCACGGGGCTGTGTGGGCAGAAGCAGGCATCTGGCTCTTTGCCATTTGAACCCCAACCTAGATTGTAACCTAGTGCGTCTCTCCTGTGTTAGTGTCCTCAAGAGTCTGACTGCCCCAGCTCTGGCTGAGGGCAAGGGGGTTCCTTGTGAGCTTGTGGATCTCAGTGGCGAGACGCAAAGGAAACCATAGGGATCAAATTAGCATCAAAGATCAGTATTTTGTTAAGAGCAAAAGTGACATTTAAGTTTGCTTCAAATTCTTAAATTCAAGAGAGAAATGTAAGATCTCAAACAGAAGTTTTGGTTCTCCTAATCTGGGGCTCTCTCAGTCATCTCTAGGACAGAAATGCAAAGTTAAAGGCTACTACCTCCACTTCACCCTGCGATCCAGAAAGGGGCCCCAGGTGTGGCGTTGGCCGGAGACTGTAAACTCTCTCCTCCTGTTTAACTGGAGAATGCACTGAAGAATTCAAAGGCTCAGTACGAGAGGTCTGGTTTGGTCATGAATGTGAGCAGCTTGTGAAGTCCTTTATTTTACTGTGACTAAAAATTCCAGCTTTGCTGCCCAATAAGGAATGTTTGAAGGTATTCATCAGCACAGATTAAACCTGTCCTGCCACGCTTGGAAGGAGAAAGCAGAATGGCACATGCACCACCCTAGGGAAGGCTGCTGGGACACCCTCCTGATATGGAGACAAGCACGTGTGCCTGCGGGAGGCGAGGGGCCCCCAGGGACATCCTGGCTGTCCCTGAAAAGGTCTAGAACTATCCACAAAGTCAGTCGAGTTTCTATAAACAAATGAGCTTTTCTAGGGCTCCCCCACTGTAGGGAGGGAAGGCAGGAGGTGTTGGGGACTGGAGGGAGGGTGGAGGCTAATGGGGCCAGTTTTAGGGGAAAGGATGCAAGGGCCTATTGTGAATGAGAAGTGAACACATTCATTTTCTGGCCTCAGAGATCTTTTTAAAATGCACTTAAGAAACAACCCTGGCCAGGTGTGGCGGTGCACACCTGTAATCCCAGCAACTCAAGAGGCTGAGGCAGGAGGATCGCAAGTCTGAGGCCAGCCTGGGCAACTTGGCAACACCCTCAGCAAATTAGTGAGACCTTGTCTCAAAATAAAAAAAGTAAAAAGGGCTAGGGATGTGGCCCGGTGGTCAAGCACTCCTGGGGTCATTCCCCCGGGGGTGCCCGCAGTGCATGAACCAGACCTCTCTCGGCGTATCAGTTAGGCAGCTCTCACGACCACGCGCTGGCTGGGTGCTCCGAGGTAAACTCCAGGAAGAAGCATACTCTTAAGCTACACGTCAGTCTGGGAATGGACCCTCTGCATTTCCACTGCCTTTCATCTGCCTTTGGGATAAATACCATTTTCCCGACACTGAGGTTCCTGGGTCCCCCCTACTGCACCGCTGGTTGAGGCGTTGCCAGGGCAACACTGGAGACCCTACCAAAGGGCAGCAAAGGCACCTACTGGATTGTGGCCGGTCTTTCCCGCGAGGATGACTCGGGCTTTGACCTTGTTCATCTGAAAGTTCTTCAAGTAGGCCTCGTAAATTCTCTTGGCAAGAGATTTGAGATCTGCAGTTTCAGAATCTTCTACGTCGTGTTCACAGGTAAGGATTTCTGCTTTCAATTTTGCTTTCTCAGATCTTGGCATTCGTCCAAAGCGAATTGCTGGGGTGGGGGTGGGACAACAGGAAAGAAGCAGAAATAAGCAACATGGGGAGGAGGTGAGGCAAACATCAGCAGGGAGAGGAGGTGGGCCAGCAGCTCTCGGCATCACACTGCGAAGGGGACTCAGAGGGGTCCAGCCTGCTCCTACCATGTGGCCTTCTACCAGGGAGGGAGAAACAGCCCAGCCTCCAGAATTCTAGGTTTTTAAAAGAAGGTTAAAGCCAGGTGCAGTGGCGCAAGCCTGTAATCCCAGCACTTAAGGAGGCTGAGACAGGAGGATCGCGAGTTCAAAGCCAGCCTCAGCAACAGCGAGGCGCTAAGCAACTCAGTGAGACCCTGTCTCTACATAAAACACAAAACAGGGCTGGGGATGTGGCTCAGTGGTCGAGTGTCCCTAGGTTCAATCCCCAGCATCAAAAGGAGGTTAAAACAAAAGCTAACACCATGACTCATGTCACCCGCAGGATGGCTGACTGTCCTTGGGTGGAATGACCTTCAGAAGGAGGCAGAAGCAAGCTGGCAGAGAGGCTGATGTGCCCCCTTCCCTCTGCACACACGGAGACCGAGCCCACGGGAACCACTCCTTTCAATTGACCTTCACGTGGGAACGAGCCTGTTGTGAGCTGGTATCCGGCTAAAGCTGCACAGGGTGGAACCTGAGGCAAGTGGCAGAGGTGGCCCCCGCCTCCTGGGGAGCAGCCCTCCTGCCACCCTGGGAGCACCGTCTGACCACATGGGCTCCAAGCCAACCCCAAGTGCTCTGCCGAACATCTGTTCTCTCGGGCTTCTCGGGTACAGGATGACACGGGCCTTAGGTCCAGCACCTCATGCAAACCCTGGTCCATTCTGAGAACCAGGAAGGTGGGCCACACTGTGTGGCAGCCTTACCTACCGTTGTGTGACATCCCGACGGACAGGCACTTGTGGAAGCGGCAGTACTGGCACTTGTTCCGATTCTTTTTCTGAATCTTGCAGCTGCGGTCACATTTGTCGTACACCAGCTTTAGCCGGATGGTTCTCCGAAAGAAACCCTGCGAGGAGAGTGTGTGGTCACTAAGGACCCGATGGCTGGCTCCGTGGCTGCTCCACCCACCTGTGCTGCTTGCTGTCTTTTTACATGAACTGTGTTTAGAGGGACAATCTTCTTAGAAGTCTCACGTAACTGGGACAGATAGAAAACTTTAGATTTCCATTGCACTTAAAATGAAAAACAATAAATGAAGCAGAATTCAAAGTGATTTCAAAATGTCCCAAATGTGAAGACATCTAGATCTCCCACACGTCATGTGCATATAGTAGCAAACCTGAGAATGTGCCTGTGATCACAAAAGGGCGTGATGCTTCAGCAGACCTGCAGGATGTGGCAGGTCAGGGTCCTTCTGGAAGGGCCACTGGTCCAGGGGCAGCTGCTAGACCACAGAGTCTGCCTCGTGTACTCCTGACCTTGGTCATGTCTGTCTGGCTAAGACGTGTATGGGCTACAATGGAGAGGTCCCCCACATGCAGGGAGGAACTGCCAGGGGCTCAGGAGCTGTGGCAGAAGAGCTGACCCCAGGTGCTGTCCTCTTGGGCAAAGGACTGTGGGCCTGAGCTAAACACTGGACTCCTGGGATCGCCAGCCCCTCACCTGCTAACTGGGAGCAAGAGCTTTACCTGGCCTAACCTGAGGGTCAACAGGTAAGTGGGTAGACACATTCCACATTAAAGCTGGTTTCCTTTTAAAGGACACACTTGTATCAGTTATTTACAAACTATAGTAGAGCAATCTGTCCCACTGAAAAAAGAAATCAGCCAGTCACCAGGATCCGCTCCCCTCCATGCCTTTCTGAAGATCTCTCTCAGCAAAAGATGGCTATGTCTGAGACAGAAGCAGGCCCTTTGTCCTCACCCGGTGCCACTGTACCTTGCAGCCTTCACATGCGTGGACCCCATAGTGGTAGCCTGAGGCTCTGTCCCCGCAGATCCTACACTCAATGTTCAGTGGGCCACCGGGAGATCCATCCACGCTGCCAGGAACCACAGGGTAACTAACCGAAGAGGGACTTGAGGCTGGAGAGAGGGTGTCTGCAGAAAAAGGAGGAAGCTGTGTGAACGTCCAGGGTGTCACTCCCCACGGAAGCCAGGCCCTTCTGCAGCTCAGGCACTTCATGTTGTGTGTGACCTCGGGGCAGCTGCCTGTCCTGAGCTGGCCCTGCCCTGGCCACACCCTCTCTGCCCCCTGAGGACCATGGTGCTGGGCCCAGAAGCTGCTGTGCTCTTGTGGGCACCTGCTGAACTATGCCCCGGGCTGCAGAGCATCACGGTGGCCTCTGGTGGGCCTCCACCTGCAGGCCACATGCCCCCAGCAGAGCGCCTTCCCTGTTCTTCTGCAACTGTCAACGCAGGCAACGGGGAGCAGGACACGGCACTGAAACCCACATAGGTACACCGAGACAGGACCCATGGGAGAAAAATGAAGTAAGCCTGTCTAAAAACTTCTGTGAAGAAGATGAAAACCAAACCATAGATTAGGAGAAGGCATTTTGCAAATCCCATCTGAGAAGAGACTTATCCAAAATACACAGAGAAGTCATAAAACTCAGAAATAAGAAAACAAGCAACTCAACTACAAAGAAAAGATCTGAAGAGCCCCTTCACCAAAGAAGCTGGACAGACGGCCAGTGAGCACATGCAGGAGGCTCCACGGCACCTGTCACCAGGGACCGACCCTGAGCCAACGCAGCAGTGGTGCATCACCGCGTGCCCAGCAGGCTGATGAAGACTTCTGAAACGTCACACTGGCTAACCCTGGAGAGGACCTGGAGCAGTGGTGCTCCTCACTGCAGTGGGATGCAGCCCGGAGGACCCTGCAGGATGGCTGGGCAGTTTTTTGCAAAGCACAGCAGTCTTGTAATGGGAACTGCACTTCTCAGTACTGCAACTGATTTGGAAACTGTCCACACAGAAAACCACACGTGAATGTTTGTAGCAGCTTTATTTATTTTATTTTTTCACTATTGGGGATTGAACCCAGGGCTCTGCACATGCTAGGCAAATACTCTGCCACTATATTCCCCAGCCCCTTTATTTTATCTTGAGACAGAGTCTCACTGAGTTGCCCAAGCTGGCCTGGAACTTGGAATCTTCCTACCTCAGCCTCCCAGGTACCTAGGATTTAGGCATGTGCCATCATGCCTGGCTTGCTTTATTCTTAATTTCCAAAATGGGAAGCAACCAAGATGTTCTTCAGTAGGTGAAGAGAAAGACTGTGATACGTCCATACAATGGAACATTATTCAGTGTAAAAAGTCGTGGGAGACAGGGATGCATACTGTCAAGTGAAAGGGGCAGTCTGAAAGGCCACTACTCTATGATTCCAGGCACATGGCATTCTGAAAGAGGCCACACTCCAGTGATGGTAAAAAGATCAGTTGCTGGCATGGGGCTGGAATGAGTGGAGCACAGGTACCCTTGGGTGGCGGATGTGACGGTGGACACGTGGCACCGCGCGCACCAAGCCCTGCAGAACTTGACAGTTCAGAGTGAACATTAAGGTTTGCAAATAAAAACAATTGAGGAGTGTGGATCCCGGGATGGTGTTCAGGATGTGAGGGAGCAATCCCACTGAACTGTGTTCGTAAGAAACCAGCTTGCTGAAGGAGGTAGGGGAACAGGAAGCGTGCAGCCTGTCAGCCTGAAGGCGCCAGGTCTGCACGGTCCTGGGCTCTAGTTGATAGAGTGGTCTCCCCAGGAGAACGGGTCAGCTATCCAAGGCCACTGTGCAGGCATGCTGGAAATGAGCCAGTAAGTAAGTGTGGATGGTGGGAGCCAGGTTTCTCTCGGCAGGAGTGTGAGGTTACAGGTTGGCAAGAGGAGGGGCCAGGATGTTCCACGTGGTGATGGATTTGCGTCAGAGGCTGCAGCAGGAACTCACGTTTGGCTTAACGTAGACACCGATGGGTGGTGGGGGAAGACTGACATATGTGTGTGCACATGTGTGCTCGTGAATACCCTTACATGTATTAACACACATATGGAAAGACCTGCAGATGCGTGTGTGTGCGCGCTAGTGTAGACATATGCACACATCTATGCTCTGTCAGCTGAGAAAGCCTAGAAGAAAAGACACAGCATCATAACCTGACATGACCAGAGTCAACAGTACCTGGGACACAGAGGGGCTGGGCACAGTCCTCCTCCCACGGTGGACATTCCCAGAATTTGTGGAGCATCAAGTGTAGCTCCATCAAAGGACTTTGC
This sequence comes from Geosciurus inauris, assembly GCA_004024805.1. Classification (NCBI taxonomy): domain Eukaryota; kingdom Metazoa; phylum Chordata; class Mammalia; order Rodentia; family Sciuridae; genus Geosciurus; species Geosciurus inauris. Next base: position 15,761 of record PVHX01003396.1, read on the forward strand.
CTCAGCAGGGAGAGAGAATTACCTCTAAAACAAGGATGGCTGTGGTCCTGTCCAACAAATCGTAAACACTAGGTCTGAAAGGGTCAAACATTTTCCAAGTAACTCTACTGCACCCCAGAAAAAAGCTTAGGAATATTTTTAGGAACATAAAAGTATCCACCACTCAAAAAAGTTCACTATATGGGGAATCCAATAAAAAAAAGCACAAGGCATACAAAGAGTCAGAAAAATATGGCCCAGGGTGAGAAAAACTAATGCACTGGAAGAAGTAATACATAGGATAGAATTCCTAGCCAAGACACTGATCATATTCCAAATGTTCAAAAGCTGGATCAAAGCCTGGCTGCTAGGCCGAGACACGTAGAAGAACAGAGCCATGCTGTACGGACGGAAACCATGGCGTTTATCTGGAGGACACACTAGATGCTCAGACACCACCGAAGAAAAGATCAGCAAACTTAAGACACAGCAGCACAAACTTTCAAGAATGAAGGTCATGTGAAGACTTTTCAGACACAGAAGCTGGGAATTCCTAACCAGCTGACCCCCATTACAAGTCACATCAGGAAATCCTTTAGGCAGGAGGAAATGAGGCCAGGTGGAAATCCGGCTTTACACAAAAGCATTAAAAGTGCCAGGAAATGTAATCATATGGATACATTAAATTACTTTCCTTCTATTTAAGTATCTTAAAAAAGAAGACTGGCCATTCGAAATAAGCAACAGCAACATGCTGCGGTGCTCGTAACACAGGTGGAAACAAAGGCATCCGGAAAATGCCACAGATGCACGAAGGGAGAGATGGAAGCCTGTGTCTGCCAGGTCCTTCCGCAGTGTCTCCTGAAGGCACACTGAGAAGGTAAAGATGTGCGCCACAAGCCCCAGGCAACCACCAAAACAACAGAACAATGAGTGTAAGTAATAAGCCAGTGAAGAAGAGAAATGGAGATGTCTAAAAATACCCAGCTAATCCAAAAGAGGAAAAAGAGGGAAAGGGGAACACAGTACAGATGGGCCAAAAAAAAAAGAGAACAAATTGCAAAATAGTAGATTTAAATCCAACCCATCACATAAAGACAGAATAAGTTAAAAGGCAAACAATGGAAAAACATATACTATGTTAACAATGGTCAGGAGAAAGTTGCAGTGGCTAAATTAGTATCAAAGTAGTGTTTAGAAGAAAGAAATCGACCAGGGAAAAAGCAGGTCCTTTCATCATGACAGAGGCCAGCTCATCACGAGGGCATAATAATGCTAACGGCCTATGCACCTAAGAACACATCTCCGAAATGTGTGAAGCACAGGTGGGTAGGACTGAAAGGAGGAACAGACCATCCCCACGGAGTGGGAGCAGGGCCAGCAGCCCTCTCTCAACTGCTGACCACATCAGGTGAGGGGCATGGAAAATGAAACTAACGGCCAAGTCCATGTGCCTGGCGTCCACGGGACGCCCCCGCCCAGGAACTGCAGAGCGTATGCTCTTCTCCAGCGCACATGGGACATTTACTAAGGCAGACCACACTCTGGACATGAGACAGCTCTTAATAAATTCAAAAAGATTCAAGGCATCCAAAGTATGTCTGCCTACTATGGAACCAAATTAGACACCAATAACAAAGATGTATCTGGAAAATCATCAAATATGTAGAAATTCAGAAATAAACATTAATTAACCTATAGAGAAAAAAAGAAAAAAGGGGGGGGAGGGAGTTATACGGTATTCTGAACTGAATGACAAATCTACCCATTAACATTTGTGACATGATGCCCGGGGAGTACTCAGCTAGAAGTGTATAGCGCTAAAAGCCTAATTAGAAAAGGAGAAAAGTCTCAAGTCAACAACAACTTCAGAAGCTAGAAAGAAGAGAGGACGTGAGACCCAACATACGGAGAAGAAAGGAAACGACAGAGACTACAGTGGGAACCAAAGAACGGAAATGCAAAACAGAAAGAACAATGAAACCTACAGCCAGGTTTTTGAGGAGAGCAATGAATTCACAAGCATCTAGCTAGACAGATGAGGAGAGGGAGGGAGAAGACACACTTTCAAATATCAGAAATTATATCAAAACATCAAATCGTATCTATCAGGCACTATCTCACAGATTCTACAGACATCACAGATCATAAGGGAGCGGCATGAACAACTTCATGCCAACAATTTGGACAAAGTGGACACACGCCTAGAAAGACACAAATCGCCAAACCTTATTCAAGAAGACAGAGAGCAACTGAACGGCCCTCTAACTGCTGAAGACACTGGACAGGCAGGTAGAAGAGCTATCCCACAAAGAGAACTCCAGACCAGGTGGCTTCGTCTGTGATGTCTCCACGCATGTGAGGGACAGCAAACAGTTCTGCAGACACCCTTCTGCGGAACCCAAGAGGAGTAAGCATCCCTCATTCCACTAGGCAATGAGTCATCAAGACCCAAACCAGAAAAAGACACTGCAAGAAAAGAAAAGCAGAACCAATATCCCGCATGGGTGTAATGAAATTTTAGCAAATTAAAATCCAATAGCATGGGGCTGGGATTATGGCGCAGTGGTAGCATGCTCGCCTAGCATGTGTGAGGCACTGGGTTCGATCCTCAACACCACATAAAAATAAATAACTAAAATAAAGATATTGTGTCCATCTACAGCTAAAAAAAAAATTTTTTTTAAAGTATTTGAATAGAAACTTCACCAAATAAGATAGAGAGCAAAGCAGCATGCGGAAAGATCTCAACACATCTGTCATCAGAGAAATGCACACTAAAACTACCACAATGAGATGCCATTTCACTGCTCCTACAGTGACTAAAATGTAAAAGGCTGACTCCATCTACTGTCCATGAGGGTGTAGAGGAGCTGGGATCTCACTCGCTGCTCTGCTGATGGGAATAGAAAACGACAGAGCACTTTGGAAAAGCTTTTGGCAGTTTCTTCAAAAGTTACACAAAAACAGGTCACAGCCATTCCGTTCCTAGGTATTTACCAAAGAAAAATGAAACCACACAGAGCCTCATATACTCCCAGCAGCTCCATCTGCAATAGCTGCAAACTGGAAATGACCCAACCCGTCCTCAACAGGTGCTCAGACTAGTAAGTTGTGGTGGATCCCCGCAATAGATAAAAAGAACGAACTTCTGCCACAGTGCAGACAATTCCATTTCTATAAAACTCCAGAAAAGACAGACGAACCTATAATGATGGGTCCGTGGTTGCACAGGGTGGGATGGAGGCAGGGAGCGGAGGAAGAGGAATCTCTACAAGGGAGGGCAAGTAAACTTTTGGGGTGATGGACAAGGTCATTATTTTGATGGTGATGATGGTTTTATAGGTGTGTGTGTACGCACACGCATACACATTATATACTTTAAATATATACAGTTTGTTGTCATCAATTATATGTCAATAAAGCTGGGAAGAGGAAGGAGGGAAAAGATACATTGGCTGAGTGAGCCAGCCTCCTCCACCTGGTCTTTTTTATTTTAATTTTATTTTTCTTTTTTAAAAAATATTTTTAATTGTAGTTGGGCACAATATCTTTATTTAATTTATTTATTTACTTAATGTGGTGCTGAGAATTGAACCCAGTGCCTCACATATGCTAGGCAAGCGCTCCACCACTGAGCCACAACCCCAGCCCCCCCATCTGGTCTTAAGTATAAAGTGAATACATTTTACATACAGTCCTTCTATATATGCAGCTTACATAACTGCAGAAATATCATCCAAAGGATCAGGTCAGATATAAAGATAAAAAATAAATCTATGGGGCTGGGGATGTAGCTCAGTTAGTAGAGTGCTTGCCTCACGTGCACAAGGCCCTGGGTTCAATCCTCAACACCACAAAAAAGAAAAAAAAGGATGAAAAATCTAATTCACAAATAAGAAGTCATCTTTAAGAACCATGAGCAACAGCAGCAGGAGGAAGAGGGGAGGGAGAGGGAGAGGGTCTCACGCACCCACCACCCTAAAGGCCAGTCCAGAAACCAAGGATGTGCGTCCAGCACTCCAGTGGTCATTACTTCTAAGTTCATTTTCTTAAATTTAAAAAGAAAAATGTCATCAAGTTCCTTGGAATTGGTTAAAAACAGATTTTGGATTCTCTCCTCGGAAGCCCTTGCCCTCCGCTTCCTTAGATGGGAAGAACTGGGTAGAACTGGCTCAGACCTGGCTTTCAGCGCCCCAGACCAGGAGCCTGGCTCGTGAGGAATGTCCAGCCTCCCGTGTCAGTTAGGAATGGACTTTAGATTGCAGTTCTTGACGACGGCCTCAAGGCACCAGTTTTAGAAAAGGAACCTTGAATTCAAATAAATGGAAGAACAGAATTCTGATTCCTCCCCTGGAATGAGAGGCCCGCCCAGGGCCTAGATCTGCCTAAGGGGAGGGGGCCTCATAAGGCTCCTCCTGGCCCCTCCTGGAAAAGAACCTTGCAGAGACTGTATAAGTGCACACCTCCCCACTCACACGACTCTCATCTCAGAACGACCTCCAGAGTATACCTGAACAAAGGAGCATGCGTGTCCCTGAAGCCTCCACTATAGGAAGGGCTGCTCTCTGGGTGGGGGAGCTTAGCTCACCTGTGTCCCTCCCTGCGTTTTCAGTGGGTCCTTCCCCACCGTTACAGATGCCGCTCCAGGGCACACCTGGGAACAGCTGCCCGAGGGCTGTGCTCCGGGACCTGTGGGGCTTCAGGGCTCTGCAGTTCCCTGCGCCCCCACAGAGGACACCGCTTCCCGCCAAGTCCAGTGCTCTCTGTCGCTCCACTGCAGACCCTCCAGGAGCAGGAGGAATGCGCGCAGAAGGGGAAACACGCAGGAGCCCGACCCCGGGGAAGGCGAAGGTGACGGAGCAGAGACCAAACACTGCTGGGAGGACCCCTGTGTTCCCTGGGGAGCCGACTCTCACACTCAGGGTGGAAACCACACCCTGTTTACCCCCACCAGCTGCTCCGAGCAGCCATCCCCAGGCAGCAGCGTGCGGCCAGCTCCACCACTGCCCGCGCTTTCCTCCAACTGCGGTGGCCGAGCTCCTGGGGTGCTGTGATGCTGCCTGCAGAGACTCTCCCAGGGATGCTGCAGGTCACCTGAGCAGACTCCCATCTTACTCATGTCCCTGCCTCGCCTGACACCTGATGTGGTTCTCAATGTGATGTAGAAAGTAGAGGAAAGGTTCGTATTGATTTCCATATTTAAAAAAAGGAGTCGCCTTTATTACAATAGGAATCTCTGTTTTAAAGATATACACACAGTATTTTAAAGATGCGTCTGACGGCCTCCACTGCATTTCCAGCATTGTTAGATCTGTGAGTAGCATTTACAAGGCAGCATATACGAGAAGCAAGAAGTGCCCGAAAAGCTTCCAGGTCCTCGTGGCTGCGACGCTTTATCATGCCAAGGTTTCTTTGCAAAAAAGGTGTGACTTCTGGTGAAAGAGAACAGCTTCCTCTGCAGACATCATTTCTAGATAAAACTTTCTAGGAAGCAGCACACTTACCAGAGATGGCAGATCCATCTGATCCGGGACCACTTCCTAAATACTGGTATTCTGTGAAACCGAAGCTTCCAGAACTATCCTCACCAATGGACTGAGATATATCTTGAATGTTTCCCATTTCTTGTAGGAATTCTTCAGATAATGGGCTTTCCAGGCCATCAGCCTCGAGTGGGGAGAGGGGACAGATGGGGCTCTCCATGTCCACCATGTTGCCTAGCTGGAGCTGGTCACCACTCAGCTCCGACCTGTGGGAGGAAGGAAGTCATCAGTAAAACTGACAGAAGAGATTCAGGTTTTGTTTTCCAGTGAAAACATTGTTTATCACTGAGGACGTACCTGAAGTTAGAATCTGAACACTCTGTTGGTCATCTTTGAGAAGCATACGAAGAAAGTCCCCAGCCCCTCTTTAAGCAACCAAGGTGTGAGGAGCCCACCTGGGCAGCTGAGAGCCAGTCACCTGTACAGTACAGTGTGCGAGGGGCTGGGGACATAGGTAGACAGAAACAAAGTCCCTGCTCCTGGAGAATTCCTTCTGGGGGACACAGATGGGAAGCAAATCAGTGTGAGATGGGCTGCCCAGTGGACTTGTGACAACAGGAGCTAGGCGGACGAGGAGCAGATCACACCGGGAGGCAGGAAGGCCAAGAGACCAGGGCACGGAGGAGACCAGGGCTGAGGGAGCGAGCAGTGCAGGCCTCTTGGGAGAGAATGTTCCAGCAAAAAGAACACCAAGTGCTAGGGCGTACTGGCACATTCCAGGGAGGCCGAGGGGCTCAGGCCGGGGGCAGGGGAAGGCCAAGCGGTCAGTCCCCAAGCGGCTCATCACATTTGCTCCTGAATGTTCTCCATGTACCACGAAGGTCGCACATGCAGGGAGTCCTGATGATGACTGCAGAGTGACGAAGACCTTGGGGAGGTTTCAACAAACCCACGTGGGCGCGTCCCAGACAAGCCAGAGGACTGCAGCCAGTGAGCCAAAGAGCTCTGTGCACGTGACGCACGGCGACGTGGCTGTCCTCCCGGGCCGGCCTGCACCGGCTCTCCCCAGGGCTTCTTAACCCACTTCCTGGCACCTTCAGACCAAGGCCTGGCCCTGGGCACCATTCCAGCTTGTGGAAGCTGTCTCTGCTGACCATGCACTGGGCCTCGACCCTCTGTCCTCGTGGGGGGCACTGGCCCCTGCTGTCACCCCACCACTGCCCCTTCTGCTTCCTGTCCACCTCCCTGAGCCCGGCTGGCTCACCAGCCAGCCAACTCGGCTGACTGGGAGACATTTAGCTTCTGGAACTGTTTTCCATCTGGGAATGGTCACAGAGAAGCCCACCACTTGCCTCACAGAGAGGGTCCCAAAGACTTTTCAAAGTCTCTGAAACTTGACTCTTGAAAATGGAGATAATTAAGCCGGGCACGGTGGCGCAAGCCTGTAATCCCAGCACTTAGGGAGGCTGAGACAGGAGAATCTTCAGTTCAAAGCCAGCCTCAGCAACAGCGAGGTGCTAAGCAACTCAGTGAGACCCTGTCTCTACATAAAACACAAAATAGGGCTGGGATGTGGCTCAGTGGTCGAGTGCCCCTGAGTTCAATCCCCAGTACCAAAAAAAAAGACAATGGAAATAATTAAAATAGTAGTGATGATTTAGTTCATACATGTGTCTTACTTATAAGGAGTGCATTCACTAGACTTCACTTGATTCTCACGAGATCCCTGTAAGACAAACAGCTTGGATAAAGGTTTGTATATCTAATAGGAAAAGAAGCTGAGACTCAAAAAGTTCACATATCTTGCCCAAAGCCAGAGAGCCTGTATGGAGAGTCCTCACAGTACTGCCATGGGCCACAGCTCAACACAGGCAGTCTGTCACCCATGGCCTAGGTTTTCTGACGGAGCAAAGAGCACTTTGCCGAGCTGACGTGCATCCAGGAGGGCACCTGCGAGCAGCATGTCCACGCTTCAGGTTTGCTCAACACAAATAACAACTCTAAGCGCAGAGATGCAAGGAAGCTGTGGCTCCCTCGGGTACAAGTCACACATTTGTGAAATTCACATCTCATGCTTAAAATTTGAACAAATTATCCTAGGTGATAATAACACACGGGGGAGAGTAACAGGGTATCATCAGCCTTCGGCAGGATTTAGAAGGCGTCATTATTCATCACAGAAACCATGCGGAGGAGGATCTGCACTTGTTTTCTATCATCTTTTGGGAGGTGGTGCTGGGGGTCAGGCAGGGCCCCTGCATGCAAGGTACTCTCTGCCCCGCGGAGGCAGAGGCACATGGATGGTCACCTTCTATCCCACAGAATACTCCTTCTCCCAGCAGGAGCACTTGGCCCCTCTGTCACTGCCTCTAGGGAACCAGGAGGTTCTGAATCTTATGATATTACCTCTCCGGTGCTTTTACAGAGTAGCAGATGCACTCTGCCATCATGAGTGAACAAGACACAGACTCAGAAGGAGGACTTGGCCTGAGCTTTGGCAGGAGGCCCGGCAGTCACACAGGTCACTGAGCAACTGGCCCTTCTTCCTCCGACCAGAGCAGATAAAAGCACTGTTCCTCCGAACGAGTCCCTCAGATAGCAGAGGTCACACGGCACACCTCGGCCAGCACGCCCTGCGGTTCCCAGCATTCCCTGGTCAAGAGCAGACATTCCCAGGGACAGTCCCCTGCACTTCGATTAATGCCTACAGAAAGCTGCTATTGCCTGGTCCATCAAGAACAGCAAACAAGGCCAGCCCCTGATGGTGCCCCATGCCCCAAGTGCTCTGGAGGGACAGAGCAATGGAAATATTCCTCTGGGAACCCTGAAGCAGGGTATGAGGAAACCACAGGGCATGATACGCAAAAGAAACCCACGGAGTTCCACCACTCCCTCCACAGGTGCAGGTGAAGACCCCCGGGGGGGCGGTTCTAAGGTCCTTGACAACCTTTCATACCAGGAGCTTTGCACACAACCAATGCTCAGGTGCGTGACTGTTTGGAAGGACAGGCTAAGTGAGCCGCTGGCGGGGTGACGAACGCTGGGGTGAAGCCACAGCCTAGCCCTTCTCCTCTGAGGACCCCACACCTGGGGCCCGTGCTGGTGTAGCCCTAGGTGTGCGTGGCAGCGTCCCCTCTTGTGCCTGTCTCACCCAGGGGAATGAAAAGCCTGTGTCCCTGATGAAGGCAAGGAGAACATCCACCCCTCTGTGCACACGTCCTTCCAGTGGGGCCCCGACCATGTGGCAGGTGATCGGCAGCTATTTCCATCACCTAGCACTGAACATGGCCTGCTCCGTGAGCAGCCTGGTGAGGGTCTGTGGGTGCTCACCTTGCATCTGTATGGCAGCCATGGCCTGCGTCACCCAGACAGCAAAAAGACCCACAGAGTATGTCAAGGACGGCAAAAATACAGTGGGCATTTAGAGAAAGGATTCCGTGTGGGAAAAGTGATCAGCAATTTGCAGAGTGGACTGTAATTGTCACAGGGGTTGAAAAAAGCACACAGAGGGGGGAAAAATCTAAGCACAAGCCTGAACAGCAAGGTCCTGAGCCAGTAGTCAGAGCCTCGAAGAGCAAGGCAGAGAGTGGAGTGCACTGGGTCAGCCTTCTGTGCTAAGGGAAGGCCTCGCCAGGCTGGCTTGCCAGGGGCTGGGCTGGGCATGGGGACTAGTACTTAGTACATGCTCAATAAAGACTGCATGGTGGGCTGGGATTGTGGCGCAGTGGCAGCGTGCTTGCCTAGCACGTGTGAGGCACTGGGTTCGATCCTCAGCACCACATAAATAAAATAAAGATATTCTGTCCACCTACAACTAAAAAAATAAATAAATATTAAAAAAAAAAAAAAGACTGCATGGTACAAGGAAGGAGCAAGTTATCCATCTGACTCCCTTAGAAGCTGTGACCTGTAGTTCTAGCTATGCAGGAGGCCAAGGCTGGAGGATCACGAGTTCAAATCCGGGCTGGGCAACTTAGTAAGACCCCATCTCAAAAAAATAGAGGAGTTTCCTCACTTGAGTGGAAGAAAAAAAGACTGAGGGGGGCTGGGACGTGGCTCAGTGCCAGAGCACCTGCCCAGCACGTGTGAGGCACTGGGTGTGATCCCCAGCACCACATAATAAATAAATAAAGTTATTGTGTCCACCTACAACAAAAAATATTTTTTTAGAAAATGTCTGAGGGGAAGTCACTCCTGCTTGGCTTCCTGACAGCACCTGCCATGTCCAGCCCCTGCTCCCACCCTACCTTATAAATGGAGCTTCCTGGACCCAGAAGCACTTTGTACATATTTTCAGAAGTTATGTATTAAATAGCAGGGGGCTCGATGTTGCCCTGACTGTGAGAACAGTCTTACATGCTCTGGAATCAGATCCCTCAGGAAAAGAGCAGCCGGGACAGGGGGCTTGGGTTTTCCACCCAGAACCTACGTTTTTTTCCATGACGGCCCCCAGGCGAACAGGTGAAGCACCCCCAGCCTGTCCTTCCCCTGCTCCTCTGTCACTCACCCTCCCTTGTCACCGCCCTGCAGGACTCCATCTGGCCTCCATGGCTGGAGGGAGTCTCCTGCGCCTTTGGGAAGCAGTTTAATGACAGAAGGTGCAAGTCTTGTCAAAGGAGTGGTGGATGGACGGCCACCAGACATGGGTCTTTTCTCTTTTCCATGAATTCTTTCTCTTTGTCACCCTAATTCACTGCCTTGCCAGATTCTGTAGACATTTTAGATATTGTATTTCATATTTAGAAGTTTTTTTGGCTCAATTTTTTGGATTAGGTGCCAAAACAACATTTCAGAAAAGACACACAAACAAAGAAGGCGAAGTGCCCTCTGAACCTTCACCTAGTACCCAGGGTGCTCGAAACAGATTAATCATTAGCGTCTGCACAATGATTAACATGCCAACGGTCAGTGCAGAAAATGCCCAGGCAACACCCTTAAAACAGGGAGCCAAGGGCAGGATGTAGCAATCACAGGAAACTGAACTAGGTGTTTTAATAAGTCAAATCTAACATCTTACCAGCAGTTTGCATATCACCTCGCTTTAGCTGGAGGCATCTAGATCTTTCCCAATAATGCCAAAGGCACTGAACTAGAAAATCTATGGGCATGTGAAACAAGAAGCCCATGGCGGCGTGAGAGAGTGGCTCTGAGGCCCTAGGCCTCGAGAACTTCAAGAGCAAAGGCTCCTTTCCATTTGCTTCCAAGGAGAATGTGCTCCAGGGTCCAGGACCCCCTCTCTGTGATGGATTTGTCACTCCATTTCAATCCCAGCACTTTCTTTCAGCTTTCGGAAAGTCGCTGGTTCTTGTTTTTGAATGTCATCTCACCACTGTGGGCGGTGATATCAAAACCACCAGAGGAAAGCTGCACGTTTGGACACGTCTGTGCCTGCTGCAATGGAGTCTGGGTGAGCCGTGAGCTTGTCCTAGGATGGGAAGTGACTGCAGTGACATCTGTACTGCCATTCTGAGGCTCCACTCCGCACAGATGGAAGTACAGCGGCAGAAGGGACGCAGAGGCATTTGGCAGCTGAGGATCGGCGGCCTCCTCTGTAAAAACCTGCAAGTGCTGCACGCCAATTCACAGTGACATTCCAGAACAAGGGAGGCCCACTGGTGTCCGACAGAAAAATCTCAGATACCCAACAGGGGAACTTTACGAGACTGAGCCCTTCCCTGTGCTTTACCCCGGAAGCCAAAGACAGGCAGTCTCAGCCCTGAGAGGGCTTGTGGCCCCAGGGCCCTGGGGCAGGAAGGAGGAAAGTAACGTGTTCTGAGCATGCCCTCAATAAAGCTGCATGTATTTTTCTTTAATTTTCCTAGTACGAGAGCAGGGCAGGTATTATGGTCCCATTATCAGAGGAGAAAGAGACAGAGGTTCAGAGAGGCAAGAAACATGCCCAACTAATAAGAAAGAGACACAAGTCAGCCAATATTTGCAAATGCAGCATGGCACACAGGGAGTCCTGGAGGGTGGTGGGGTCTCCAGAGGAAGGGATGCCCACGAGGAAGTCAATGAGGTGGGAACTCCGGCAGGAAAACCCAACAGAAACAGGGCAGAGGGCATCACAGGAAGAGGGAACAGCACAACTGCACGTGTGGCCTAGGGTGTCTTGAGGAAGCAGCCAAGAATGAGAAGGTGCTGCCCCTGGGGATGGGCTTGGACAGACGTGTGCCCTGGCTTGGCTAACTGCAGGCAAAGTGATCCCCAGAACACAAGGAGCAGAGCATCTTCGGCTGCGTGTGGGGTGAACAATTCAGCTTGAAACTATTGCCGAAGGCACCCGAGGAAAGCAGGCTCAGCCTGTTGACCTCTCTGCTGAGAGAGTGACGCAGATGGCCTGTGTCCCCGAGGTTCGGCAGCAGCTATGGAGGATGCCAGCCCCACTCTCGGGGAGAGCAGTGCTGGGACCTGGAAGCTCAGTGCCAACCCCTGTGCACTGGGGTTAGTAAGAGCTACATGGCAACCTTGTTCTGAGCGTCTGAGCACAAGGTCTGCTTCTTTCTCCCTCCGTACTGGGGACCCCCATTCCCCAAAACTCCATCCTTTAGCCCTGTTCTTCTCCCTGCCCAACAGGCCTTCCCCAAACTGTCACTCTGCTCAGGCAAAGCCAGGCTCTACTGGAGTACACAACGCAGAGGCATTTTACTCAAGTTCATGGCTGGCACCAGCCCACAAGCTTAAGACTACACTGCCAATCCCACCAGAGCCAGTTTCTCAGACCAGCATGCAATGTGGGTACAAGGAGAAAGAAAGTCCCCCTTGCTATCTCTTCAATTTCTAGCGGCCAGCTCGCTGGAGTCCAGGTTTCTCAAGACAAAGAGGCACCAACTACGCAGAGACGATGACTTCTGCTACCGTCCTACATCCTAAGGCTGTGGATCCATGGTTTCCAGAAGTTGACAGAGGATGGGTCGGTCCATTTTAAAACCTTCTTCCTTCAGTTTTTAGATCAAGCCAGTGGGACGGTATTTTGCCAGGGCAGATGAGTTCTGGACGTGCAGCACTGGAAGATCAGCACTGCAGAGTCCCACAACAAGGGGACCCCAAGGCAGACCACTGCTCGCCGTTTAGAAAGTTACAGGAGGGGACAAACACCAGCAAGCTTTGACGGGAGCCGGGCAGAGACACCTGACCATGACAGGAGCAGCACACGCTGCTGCAGGGACTGAGAACAGGCCTCTGGTGGCCACGCCTGTCATCCCAGCAGCTGGGGGTGGGGGGCAGTGGAGACAGGAGGATCGCGAGTTCAAAGCCAGCCTCAGCAACAGCGAGGCGCTAAGCAACTCAGTGAGACCCTGTCTCTACATAAAACACAAAATAGGGCTGGGGATGTGGCTCAGTGGTCAAGTGCCCCTGAGTTCAATCTCCAGTACCAAAAAAAGCAACAACAAAAAAAACCCACGACTACAAAAAAAAAAAAAACCACGACCCTGAACAGGGAGGGAAGGTCATGTTCACAGCCCCTGACAGCAGAATACAAAGATGGGGGAAACTGCAAGAAGAAAGGAAGAGGGCCAGGCCACCGAGAGGGAACAAGCAGCCAGCAGGAGCTCCAGAGAGGAGCGGGACGTGGGCAGAGGGATGGTGGCCAGCCAATCAGGAGAAAGCCCAGCAATTTCCAGCTGCCAGCTTCCAACAAGACACGCAGCAAGGCCAGTCACTGGGGAATTTCATGGTGCCCTGGGGACAAAGTGGGGTCTTCGAGGTTTCAGGGGGGAACACCACTTGCAGAGAACAGAGCACCAGAAAGCATTCGCGGCAAAAAACAACGAGCCAGAGACCTGGCCTGTCACCGGGTAGCCCGAGGCCCGAGTGTGGTGCAGGGAGCACAGCTCTGTGCCGTCCGTGCTCCAGCTCCACTCCTCCCAGCTCTAGGACCCTCCTCCCGCGACGCCTGGCACTTACCGCCCCCTGGGGGAAGGTGATCATGGCGCCTCTTCTGGACACCGGACTTGAGTGGGGTTAAAAGCTGCCTGCATCTTCACAGCGTCCCAGGCGCCCCAGCCCAGCTTAAACCACTATTAGCCACCCTTCAGCTACAACGCCACACAGCATAGAGATGCTGAAGACACTGAGGACAACGTGGTGGTGGCTGACACCTGCCGTCCACTGCGGCAAGCACCAACGTCCACTAACATCCTCACGCAGCCCTTGCGGGAGGGGAGGCATGTTTTCCTGTTTACTTTACAGATAAGGGAACCAAAGTACAGAGAGGTCACAATAACACCCCCAGGGCTCCAAACTGCAGGGCAGGGCTGAGATCAGGCCTCCACCTCTAGTTTCTGCTCTGGGTGGCAGGACGATTCCCGGCAGGCTGCCTCTCAGCTTTCACAGCCAGAGCTGATGTGGTCAGCTTCTGACCGTCCAGAGGAGGCGCTTCCTTCCCACTGCGCTGCACTCAGAGCAGGGGCTTCATTGTGTGAATGACTTTGTTTAGAGTCTACAGGAAAATTTAGGGATGAGGAAAAAAACCACAGTATTATTCTGATTTGTTTGTAAAGCAGAGGCCAGAAGTTTAAACTAACAAGAACACCAAACGCGAGGACCCCTGTGCTCTCTGTTAGTGGAGGTCTGCTGACTCATTTAGCCAGCCAACTGTGTCATCACGTAGGGCCACTAGAGTCTGGATCCTCAGATGAGGCCCTCAGGGCCAAGGCCAGTGTTCCAGTATCTGCTATGAGCAGTCATTTTTTAATTTAAAAAAGTTAATCAATTTTAATTTAATTTTTGATTGATTTAAAAAATGATACAGCTAGGTGCAGTGGTGCACACCTATAATCCCAGCTACTCAGGAGGCTGAGGCAGGAAGATCACAAATTCAAGGCTGACCTCATCAACTTAGGTAACATCTGTCTCAAAATAAAATTTAAAAAACCTAAAAGCGCTAAAAATGCAGCTCAGTGGTAGACAGCTTGCCTAGCGTGTGTGAGATCCTAGGTTAAATCTTCAGTACATGCCACCCCCCTATTCACTGGCATATAACTGGCATACAAAAATTTGTGCATATTTAAAGAATACAAATTGGGTAAATTCTGACATAAGGTTATACCCAGGAAGCCACCATCACAATCAAGAAGAGTGGCCTCTTGTCCTTCCATGTCCACCCCTCTGGCCCGCTGTCTGTCACTACAGTAGTTTGCCTTTCTAAAGTTTTACTTAGAAAAGTCAGTTTAGACTCTTTTCATTTACATCAGCAAGCTTACATTAATCTAATAATATATACTTTTATCTGTATAAACAAGTTTTTAAAATTGCATAACGGGTGAGTTTGGGAATTTTCCATGTGCTTCCTTGCTGTCTGCATATTTCCTCCGGTAGCAGGTCTGCTTGAATTTTTTGCCCATTTTTAAAGTCGGGTCATGTATTTTCTTCCAGGTGGGTTTTGACAGTTCTTTCTGTATTCTGGATATAATTTCATCAAGTATATGCTTTCCATGGATTTATTCCAAATCTGTTACTTGTGTTTTCATTTTTCTAAAATTGTCTTTTGAAGAGCAATTTTTCCTTTTTTTAAATTTATTTTTAATTTTTTTTAGTTGTAGATGGACACAATATCTTTATTTATTTTATGTTTATGTGGTGCTGAGGATCGAACCCAGTGCCTCAAGCATGCAAGGCAAGCGCTCTACCACTGAGCTACAACTCCAGCCCTTATTTTTCCTTTTTTTAAAAATATTTTTTAAGTTGTTGGTAGACCTTTATTTTTTTTTCATTCATTTATATGTGGTACTGAGAATTGAACCCAGTGCCTCACACATGCTAGGCAAGTGCTCTACCACTGAGCTACAACCCCAGCCCCCAATTTTTCCTTTTGATGAAGTCTTACTATATTTGTCTTTTATAAATGTGGCTATTGGTGCCATTTCTTTTTTTATTTTTTTGGTACTGGGGATTGAACTCAGGGGCACTCGACCACTGAGCCACATCCCCAGCCCTATTTTGTGTTTTATGTAGAGACAGGGTCTCACTGAGTTGCTTAGCGCCTCGCCGTTGCTGAGGCTGGCTTTGAATTCGTGATTCTCCTGTCTCAGCCTCCCTAAGTGCTGGGATTACAGGTTTGTGCCACTGTGCCTGGCTGACACATCACTCTTTAAATTTATTGAAACCTGTTTTACAACTCAGAATATGGTCTATATTGACAAATTTTCTGTATGCACTTGAAAAAATAATGTATATCCT
Source organism: Geosciurus inauris (assembly GCA_004024805.1). NCBI lineage: Eukaryota > Metazoa > Chordata > Mammalia > Rodentia > Sciuridae > Geosciurus > Geosciurus inauris. The sequence goes on from PVHX01003396.1 coordinate 31,408, forward strand.
GCTGTTGTGTGAGGTGTTCTATATAATATAAATGTCAATGAGATCAAGTTGGTTGACAATGTTATTCAAATACTTTATATCCTTGTCTGTATTTGTTCTATGAATCTGAATATAATTGTGTGTTTGCCTAGTTTTCCTTGCAGTTCTAGCTCTGCTAGTTAAAGCTCTGCTACTAGACACACAGATTCTGATGACTGTTAAATTTTTCCCATGAGTTGACCCCATTATTTCTTCAGTTATTTTCTATCACTCTTCTTTTTTCCCCTGGGGTCTTCAATTATGTATACATTAGGCTGCTTAAAGCTATTCCACAGTTTACTGATGCTGTTTTCATATTTTAAAATTATTTTTTCTCTGTTTCATTTTAAATATTTTATTCCTGTGCCTCAAGTACCCTATTTTTCCTTCTTCTTCTTTTTTTTTTTTTTTTTTTTTGGTACTAGAGATTGAACTCAGGGGCACTTGACCACTGAGCCACATCCCCAGCCCTATTTTGTGTTTTCTGTAGAGACAGGGTCTCACTGAGTTGCTTAGCACCTCACCATTGCTGAGGCTGGCTTTGAACTCAGGATTCTCCTGTCTCAGCCTCCCTAAGTGCTGGACTATTTTTCCTTCTTCTGCAATGTCTAATCTGCCATTAATCCTAGCCAGTGTATCTTTAACCCTGGACACAGTTTTCATTGTAGAGTTTGATTTGTATCTTCTGTTACTTCTTCCATGTTTCCACTTAGCCTTCAGAATCTATGAAATACTGTCATAGCTACTTTAATGTACTTTTCTACTAAATCTAATATTTAATTCTGGGTCAGTTTCCATTCATGGATTTTCTGTCTCATGACAGGTCCTCTGTTCCTGCTCCCTTACATGCCTACCAATTTTTGATTAGATACCAGATGTCGTGATTTTACCTTGTTTGTTGCTGGATAGGTTTGTATTCCTGTAACTATTCTCGAGCTTTGTTCTGAGATGCAGTTAAATTGCTTGGAAAACTTCGGATCCTCTTGTGTCTTACTTTTGAGATGCATTAGGCAGGACCACGGTTGTGTGTTCTAGTGTAATCATCCCCCGGCCCGAGGCAGGATCTTGTGAGGGCTCTAATTCCCACTGAAGTGTGAGAGCTTCCGGGCTGGCGTGTGTAATAGGCACTGTTCCCAGCCCTGTGTGGGCATCAGGCGCTGCTCCTGGCACAGAGTGAGTGCTGGGCACCGTTCCCTCTGATCCTCTCAGATGGTTCTTTTCCTGGCCTCAAGCAGTTCTGTTCACCTGCATGCATCCAGAAGTCCCCCGGCAGCTCTCTGGAGTCCCTCTCTGTACAGCTTTCTCCTCCTGCACTTTCCCAGGGACCACTCTATACATGTTGGGCCCCTCAGGCTCCCAGCTTTATCTCTTCAAAAGGGAATCTGCCAGCTTTGAACGGGTTACCCCTCTGGCACTGCAGCCTGGACTCTCACCTGCCACCTCTCACCTGCCACCTCTCACCTCCTCTGTGCTCCTCACAGCTGTTGGTGCCTCACTGCTGATGCCCAGTGTCCTGGAAACACCGCTTCCTTTAGTGTCTGGATTCTTGATTCTTGGTTTCATCCACCTTGAATAAAGGAGCCAATCTTTTTTTCCCTCTCACTCTCTCTCTTCCCCCACCCCTTTCTCCCTCGTACTAGGGATCGAGTGGAGGGCTTCACCCATGCTGAGCAAGTGCTCTATCACATCCCCAGCCCATTTTGTTTTGAGACAGAGACTTACTAGTTTCCCAGCCTGGTCTTGAGCTTTGTGATCCTCCTGCCCCAGCCTCTTGAGTAGCTGGGGTTATAGGGCATGCACCACATCTGGCAAAGCCAAACATTTTCATACATATAGAGTAAGTTGGTTATAAGGTCACAGCCAGTATTTCTCAGTATTTAAAAACCCATGTTCCCTTGTGTTAAACCCATGTTCCCATAATCTCCTTTAATATGGTTTAAATTTGCAAGGTAAATTGACTGTTAGTTTATATCTTAACAGTCTACTCCCTCCTTAAAGATCCTAATAAACCTCCTTGGGCATATACCTGAGTCGGGGGGGATGCTAGGCATTGAACCAAGGGCCACTCTGCCACTGAACTACACCCCCAGCCCTTTAGATTTCTTTTGAGACAGGGTCATGCTAAGTTGCTGAGGCTGGCCTCCACCTTGCCATCCTCTTGCCTCTGCTTCCACAGGTGCTGGGATTAGAGGCATGTGCCAATGCACCTGGCTTGAGATTGTCATATAGCTCTTCAGGCATATACTTGAGATCCTGACATGGGTCCTCGTGTATAAACCCAAGGGTCTGGCGGACCTTGTCTTCCTCACAAATACTCAAATCCCTCCTTAAACTCAACCTTGGTGTCCATCCCCAAACCTGGTCCTTTGAATCTTGGAGGATATTATACTATCAAGTCTTCACATAAAATATTTTTGAGAGTTCTAATATTAATATAATGTTAGAATTACTGAAGAATTAGTAAAATAGGAAGGAAGAACACCAATAGGCTATTGCAGAGATCATTTTCTAAAGCACAGAACTCAAAGGATTAGCTAATGTAAATGGATCATCCACCAGGCAGACCTGACGATCCTACACTTGTCCCCTGACAGCTCCCTCTGGCATCCAACAGTCACCAGACAGAAAGTCAGCAAGCCTGCAGAGGCCCTGCGAGAGCTAGCAAAGCGGCAGGGCTGACTGACATCAGGACCTTCAGCAGCTCTCACTGGAGCGTCTGCAGGCAGGAGCGTGGAACGGGACAGGCACCCTGGAGGCCAGCAGGCACCCTGGAGGCCAGCAGGCAGCTTCTCAGAAAATTGACATGGCTGTCGGCTGGCGACTGCACTCTCAGGCATTCGAGCCAGTGAAACGAAAACTCACGTTCAATGAAAGCCTGTTGTAAGCCAAAAAAGCATGAATGAGAAAGACACAGATTGGACATCAAACTTTAAAACCTGCACCATGAACACTACCATCCAGCGAGAAACCAGCAACTCACAAAATAGAAGAACATACCTGAAAATCATGCACCTGATGGGAGACTTGGATCCAGAATGCACAGAACTACAACTCAGCAATAAAAAGATGACAGTCCAAATTTTAAAATGGAAAAAGATCTGTGTAGAAATTTCTCCACAAAAAAAAGATGCAAATGGCCAACAGGCACCTGAGAACGTGCCTCATCCAAAGCACAGATCAAAAGCACAGTGAGCTGCTGCTTGACACCTACAGGAGGGCCACAACCAAAGCGACCAACAGGGGCTGGTGGCTGGGCGCAGTAGCACACATCTGTAATCCTAGCAACTTGGGAGGCTGAAGCAGGAGGACGACGAGTTCAAAGCTGCCTCAGCAACACAGTGAGGCTCTAAGCAACTCAGTGAGGTCCTGTCTCTAAATAAAATTAAAAAAAAAAAATACGGCTGGGGATGTGGCTCAGTGGTGCCCCTGGATTCGATCCCTGGTACCAAGACCAAAACCAAAACCAAAAACCAAGGGTTGGTGAAGGTGTGCGGGTCAGGACCCTCACACCCCCGTGGAAGTGAAGTGGGGTAGCGTCTTGGAAAACTATTTGGCAGTCATCAAAAACTTAAACACAGTTATCAGGCGACCCAGCAATTCCATTCCAGGAGAAACGTAAACAGATCCACACAGAACCACGTGCTTGTGCCTACAGCAATGTTATTCATAACAGGCAAGAACGTGGAGCCAAATGTCCACCAGCTGATAAATGGTTGAAAGACTGGAATATATTTTCAATGAAAAGATGAACCACTGAGACCATGCCACAGCTCGGCGAGCCTCAAAGACTCTAAGTGGAGGACGGCCAGCACCCAACCTCCTCTGACTGCATTCACACCCAGGGTCTGGAGTAGGCAGAGACGGGAAGCTGGCTGTGCTTGCCTGGGGCTGGCAGCAGGGGGCGCTAGAGAAGCTGGACGCGATGGTGAAGGGCTCTGGGTTTCCTTCAGGGCCCACAAAAATCTTCTGGAACTGGACTGCGTGACGTCTGCACAGCGTTGCGAGTCCACCGGACACACGAAACAGCACGCTGTGTAGCCGCGTAGTGTTACTGCTCAACACAGCTACGGCAGAACACTGGTGCCCAGATGAATCCATAACAGCCCCAAAGCAGAGGCCACCTACGAGAGCTGCCTGGCAGACAGCTCAGCTCGCAGCCCATCACGCCGAGACTCAGCGGTGAAGGGAAGGAGGTGTGGACACTCCCAGCAGCCAGGCCACCCTCCAGAACAGCCCGATCCCAGGTCCCACCCGCAGTGCAGGGCACCGCAGATAACGCCTGTGCCCTGGACAGGCGAGTCTGGGGGTGAGCTGCGGCCCCACCCTGACGCTGAGCGGTGTGTCACAACACCAGCTTACACACCAGAGCACACGTAAAGATTTCAGTCAACGTAGGGAGATGCTGACTTCAAATCTAGGAGTCAAATTCACATTTGACAAGTGAATCCAACAACATCTCTGAGGGTGTTTCCCCTCCTGCTCGGGGTCCAGCTGGGGACCAGGGGGTGCATTTTCTGCCATTTCCCTTTCCATCTGGCACATTCCCACGGCTTCTCTTTGTCTTCTGGGATGATGACATTTTTAGGAAGGCCACCTCTAGCTCTCTGCTTTTTTTTATTTTTTAAATATTTTTTAGTTGTAGATGGACACAATGTCTTTATTTTATTGCTTTGTATGTGGTGCTGAGGATCGAACCCAAGGCCTCACGCATGTGAGGCAAGCGCTCTACTGCTGAGCTACAACCCCAGCCCTGCTCTCTTTTTTTTTTTTTTAATTTTTTTTAGTTGTTGATTGACCTTTATTTATTCATTTGTTTATATGTGGTGCTGAGGCTCGAACCCAGGGCCTCATTCATGCGAGGCAAGCGCTCTACCGCTGAGCCACAATCCCAGCCCCCTCTGCTTTTTTAAGGTAGGACACAGAAGCTGCTTTAATGCCGACTAGTAGGAACATCTCTGGGTGGCACGTGTGTAGAATCCATGCGAGGGAGAACTTGTCACTTGAGGCATCTTGTGTCCCACGTAGCAAAAAGAAACCTACAGTGTAATTACTCTGGCCATCTCCAAATGACAGAGCAAAAAGAAGGCAGCACGTAATTGACGGTGTGACTGGAAGCTGTTCCACGTCACCCAAACACTTAGTGAATGTCAGTCACTATAAACCTGGGGCCTCCATCCACAGCGGATGCAAGACCAGCCCTTTCCTAAGGAAACCAGGACGATGCAATTCAGAGAACACCAAGGGGACAGAAGCAAGCTGCTCTTAAAAATGGAGTTTTCTGCAATAAATCAAAGTTCTGCATAAAAATAAGAGAAACAGGGAAACTGCTAAGGGTTTATTCTCCAGCCAATGCCAGAGCATGCTGGGAGACTGGGGAAGTGAGGCACTTCCTCCGCGGCCACTCTGCGCCCCCACCTGCCAGCAAGCGGGTATGTCCAGACCACACATCTGTCCAGTCTTGGGCCCAACACGCCCTGATGCAACCTTGGTTTTTTTACGTCTTCACAGAGCAGCTGCTTACGGTCATCTGGCAATTGGGTTTGCTTGTTTGCTATTTGTTCTGAACGATTATTTCCCTTTTAAGTGACCGGCAGCCATCCCTCGTGGCCACCCTGGCTCAGGCATCATTCCCTATCCCCAGCTCTAGCCACGGCCTCTTCCCTGGCCCACGTTCTACCTTCTGCAAGGGTCGCTTCTTTTCCTGCTGGGTTCATTAACCTGAGGAAGAGCACTGATTATCCCACCCATGCTGAGGGACTCCACTGAGCAGCCTCCTTCCCAAGTACCTGGGTTTGCAGGTAGGGAAAGAGACCAGGGGCAAGGACCACCCAAGGCCAGTGGTCACAATTTTTAAAGGGGACACACCTAGAGACTGCTTTAATGGTGGGTCTAAGGTCAAGGTCTCCCTGCCCCCACGGTAGAGCACCTTCTCATACACAACCCCCTTGCCTGCTGGGCTGACTCTCCAGGCTTTGTCAGCTCTTTCAGCCTCGTAAGTGACCTAAGTGACCTACAGCTCTGCCCTTGGCCCTGACCTGCCAGAGGGAGCCTCTTAACAGTTGTCTCAGCCTTCTCAGAGGCCCTGGTCTGCTCCACCCCAGGCTGCTCTCACCGAGCACAAAGCAGGCCTCTAGGGACCTGATGCCACCTCTCTCCTGGGACCTCATGTCCTCCCCTCCCAGACATTCCTCCAGTCTCACTCCCTTGCTGTTCCTCATAAGCCCAGCCAGCTGCCACTCTGCCAGGATGCCCAGGCTCACTCTGCCCAGCAGCACATGCACCTGAGCCCCTCCTCCAACAGCACTTCCTCCTCCCTGAGGCCCACCTGACCATCCCTGGTGCCCTCACCCCACCTGTGCCTGCTCCACTGCACCTGGCAGCTTCTAACATACCAAGTCACAGACTCAGCCACCATGCAAGCCATCTGGCTCCCTCTGTGAGAACAGAAGTTTTGCATTTAGGGCTCACTGATGTATCAGTGAGCTTACAGTGGAGCCTGGCACAGGGAAGGAGATCTAAACACCTGATGACGTTTCATCCCAAAGAATGCATCTTCTCTTTATTTCCCTCTGCAAACCCTGTACTCTGGCCAAAATAAACTACCCAGCATTTGCCAGACCCACCTCATGTTCTCCCCTCCAGCCTCTGTCCTGTTTGTTCCTCCTGAAATGCCCCCCTGTTCACACATTTGAGCAGAGCTCAAGTCCTCTGCTCTTGACAGCCTCCTGGACCCCTGGGGAGAAGGACCACATGCACCTGTGCATCGCCACAATGCAGGTCGCAGGCACTGCTCTGCACCCCTGAGCAGAGCTCTCGTCTGTCCTGTCCTCCCCCACACAGGGCAGGTGTTCAATAAACATGTAATGAGCTAATCTAACACTGGGGCTGTATTCTGCACATTATTCCCTCTTATAAAAAACTCATTTTAAGCACTGAGCCTGTGAAAGGAGCCTGCCCAGAGAATACAGCCGGTATGCAGAGAACAGAGTTGTCTGCAACACAAACTCTTTTGTAAAGAAATAAGGATAAATGCAACATAAAGTGTGAAGAACACCAAACCAACAGAAGCAATGATTTACAAACCACGTGGAGTTCTCTGCTGTGAAGTTCCTGAAGTGCTTGGGAGACTGCCTGAAAGGAGTGCACCGGGGGGCTCCCAGTCCCTGCAACTGTAACAAGCTCTGTAAAGTCTACATTGTTCCATTAAAACCCAGTCAGGACACATTTACATGCTTGGTGTCAGGTGTCAGTATCCTTTACATAGCAAGGGAGGCTCTCCTTCAGAGACCTGCCACCTTTCTAATACTGAGTTGTTCCTTCCACGAACATGGTACATCTACCTATTCACTTGGGCTATATTTAATTTCTCCTAATAATCAGAATTCTGAGTAGAAGCCTTGCATATCTTTTAAAGTTTATTCCTAGGTATCTGATATACACATTTTAATTGTTTTAATTAGTAGACTGTGATTATAGAGTAGTTTAAGCTTTAGAGAGAGTTTCCATATCCTGCTCACCTCACCATAGTTTCCCTGTGGTCAACATTTTGCATGGGTAAGGTACATGGTAAGGTACACTTGTCACCACTGATGAGCCAAGGCTGATACATTATTAGCTAAAGTCCACAGTTCTCATTAAGGCTCACTCTTTGTGTGGGGGGGTACATTCCACAGGTTTTGACAAATATATAGAATAGCAATTATCACCATTGCAGTATGCTACAGAGTAGTCCCACAGCCCTAAAAACGCCCTGTGCTCCACCCATTCATTTTCCCCTCGGTACCCCTGAGCCCCTGGCAACTACTGATCTCTTCACAGGCTCCATATTTTGCCTCTTCCATAATGTCATAGTGTTGGGATCATATAGGACGGGGTTTCTCCAGGTAGACAACATGTTTGATGATAATGTAATGGTATTGTTTGCCAACACGTTTTCCAAAGTAGCTGTTGCCGTGCCATCAGTAGCATATGAGGGTCTTGTTCCATGTCCTCACACACGTGTGTCAGTTTTCTTAGTTCCAGCTGTTCCAGTGAGCATACATATTTTTAAAATCCTGGTTGTGGATTTTCAGGCTTCTCAGGTTTGTGATGTGATGTCTCTCCTCATCACCAGGTAAGCTTCAGCCATTATCTCAAATATTGCTTCTGTCCCATCCACTCTCCTCCCGCCACGGCGGCTCACTCACACTTAACTATATCCTTTGCATTTCTAGTCCTCCGTCTCTTTGTGCTTTACTTTAACTATTTTTTTTGGATCTGTCCTATCGTCCACCAATTCTTTCTTCAGTGGTGTCTATTCTGCTTTTATCACTATCTATAGAGTATATGATTTCACTTTGTGTAACTTTTAGCTTGGTAACTTATAAAATGGTTATTTTCAAATCAACGTCCTTTTTAGGAATATAATTTTTAACGTACTGCCAAAATGCTCAATTGTATCTTCCATCTTCTTGAACACAGGAAGCAAGGTTAAAGTTTATGACTTGCAAGTCTACTGCTTAGAGTCACATGAGTCTGTTTCTATCACCTGTTGTTTCTACTGATTCATGAGGCTTCTCTTACAGGCTTCGTCAATTTCGTGCTGTTGCCGTTACTAGAAAGCCTTGACATGCTTGGCAGTGTAAGATCACAAAAGGGTCACGGAAGCTGAAATCGTGCAAAGCAATTTTAATAATCCATGAGAAGAATCACACTTGTCTTAGGACTTTTACATTTTTTGTCAAAATGTTAAAACAATCTCTGGCTATGAGTTGTACACACACACAGAAAATTTTTAAAAAGAGTTAAACTAGTATTTATTTAGTACACTGTAATTTAACAGGTTAGAAACCACAGTGAGAACAACAATGTCCGATTTTCTGCAAGAACCCTATGGAGGGCAGCTTGAGCGCACTTGCCTGCTGGGTGGCACCATGTATGGCAGCCTGGGAGACGGACACAGCAGGGCCCTGAGAGGGGAGGCTAGCCCGGATTCCTGGGGTGGCCCAATGGCCTCACCTGAGCTCCGAGCAGCTGACAACCTTCTCTGGCTAGAGTCAGAGAGATGCAGGAGAGGCAGGAGGGACAGGCAGACGGTGGCAAGAGCGAAGTCAGAGGACCATGTGCTGCTGCCCAGAAGTGCTAAGCAGCCCTCAGCTCACCCAGACGGGCCCAGTGGAGGGGCTTTTCAAACCTCATGGAATTGTATGCAAACAGCATGGATTTTACTGTAGGCAAACTGCATCTCAATAAATCAACTATAAAAATAAAACCAAACACTGTCCCTTCTGCTGCCTGGCTTCCAGGGGTCTAATACAAAGCGAGAGCCCGCTGTAGAAGAGCACCCCGCGCCATCGCACACCCCAGAGCAGGTAACCAGGCCAGGACTTCAGGAGGCCAGCCTGGGGTTTGTGACAGGGTTTGTGGCCCCAGGGGCAGGGTGGAGCTGCCGGCGGCTCCTCCCCTGGCAGGCACAGTGAGGAGTGGCCTGTGGGGAAGGCCTCACTGCCACCGTGTACTGCTCTCCTGGAAGAGCGCTGACATCTCCAGGGACTCCTCTGCCTCATTCACGCCTGTCACTCTGAATGGCACCACGCCCAGGCTCGCACAGCCTGATCCTGCCCCCAGGCCCTCGGGAGCTGCTGAAACGCAGTGTGAAGGCCACACAGGCTTGCGGGCTCTTCACGCAGACCCGGCGGCGGCCACCGAGCAGAGGCAGACGCTGTGACTAAGTGTGCAGTGTTTCCCGAATACGGGCCATTAGATTCAAGTTTAGAGTTAATAATCACCAGAGATTAGATCCTGCTGACCGATGTGGGTCAAGAGGAGTTTAACCGGGGCATTTAATGCCTTTAAGATCATAATCAGGAGAATTAAAATGGGTTCTGAAGATTCTTGGAGGACTTTTAAGTCTTTTTGCTCCCTCAACTTAATTCCTTCAGTAAGAGGCAACTCCAAATTTTGAGGACAGCCATACTGAGCGGCACTGGGTCTCTGTAAATCCTGCGCACCTCCCTGGCCACCCACGCGACCCTTGGTCCGGCTTTTCACATGCCACAGGTCACGCGCTTTCCCACCGCCCCTCCTGGCAGCCCGAGCTCCGCTCACTGTGTCCTGCGGAGCTGTAGACCAGCGGGGACGTGCGGGCTCCTGCCCACTGCACCCAGCACCCAGGACAGCACCAGCACCGCTGACGGCCAGGGAACACCCGCAAAGGAATGGATGACTCAGGGGGAGACGGCAGGCATGCTTCACAAACAGCCGCCACGAGATGCAAAGCCCCACAGGGCATGTGCTAGACGAGGTTCCTGAATGTTATCTGGCAGAAGTCCCAGGAAGGCCCTGGCATCTGTCCCATGTATAGATGAGGAAACTAAGGCACAGGCCAGTTGAGAAATCCATCCGAGTCTGAGAGCAGCTGAAGGTGGGTAAGCACCTTGTCCCTTGTGCTGCCCCTGAGGCCCCCACTCTAGCCCAGCTGGGGCCAGTTACTGAGCCAGGGAAGGGACACCAGAGTCAGGGCAGCTCAGACCCAAGGAGCTGGAGAGTCCCAGGGAAGGTGGAGGCAATGCCTGAAGGCGGAGGGCGATGGACTTGGAGCCCAGGAGAGCAACGGCCAAGTGCAGGGGCCTCGTGAGAGGTAGAGGGGCAGGCCAGGCCCAGGGCAGTGAGGACACAGCAGTGTGCAGGAAGAGGGGCGCCCTCCAGCCTGCCTGTCTGAGAAGGCCCACCCACAGAATCCGGAAGTGCACATCTGCTTCCTGGCCCTGCGGCAGCTCACCTCTGGGTGGCAGTGGGCACAGGGTGGCCCTTAGGGTAACTGGAGAGTGGACATGTTACACCGAGTGCTGCAGGTTCGTCTTCCCACCTCTTCCTCTGCGGTCTGAGTTTTTACTACCCTCCTGTCTTTCAGAGGTTTCATTCTTATAGAGTTTACACCAAACCTGGCATCATGATAGGGGGTATCTTTCTGAAATGCCTTCTAGAAAGTGCCTTCTCCTGCTAAGAAAGCCCACATTTAAACTCATCCATTCCCCAGAGGCTGACCACACATCGCGAGCTTCTGTGCTCTTCTAATGAGTCAGGGAAGCTCTGGCGGTATTCTTTTTCTGAAGTCCTATTTCCCTAAGTCTGTGCCTCTGTTATTATTAATATTATCAGTTGTCCTTGAGTGTGGTTAAATATTCACCTTCACTTAGACCTCTGCCCCAGACACTAAAAGATAACTTGGTTAGATTCATCTAAGTCAAGAGAACAGAACGGGTGAAACTCCAGAGGGGAAGGGAATGCACGACGTTTCTCTCTTCTTATGTTGGCATCCTGGTAACACGCTCCCACTCTGTCCACACACAAAGCCACGGACTTGGGAAGAACCGCTACTGCTCTTAATGGAGAGCTGTCCATGCAAAGCTTTCTCCTGACCCCATCTGCTACTCCCTTGGCCAGGAACCATGACCTTCCTCTTGGGTTCACACGCCAGCTCAGATCCACACTTCCCAGTCCTTCCCAGGCTATTCCAACCAGGGCTTTCAAGCTGCTACAGCTTAGGTGGGCACCCTTTGCCCACCAGCTATGATCCACCCTCCAGCCCTACACTCCTGAGTGGGCACCTCCACTGTTCGCCATGTCTACGATCCTTCCTGCTTTGGATAGAAGCACCAGGTACCAAGCTTCCCTCCCCACCTTCCTGTCATCTAACTCCGCCCGTGTGAGCTCCCTCTCAAGGGACACGGGCTTCAACTGCATTTAGAAGCCCCACCACTTTCTCAGGTGGTGCCTCTTCCTGTCCTTGGGCTCCAGCGTGTGCCGGGCCGCGCATCTTTGCACAGCTGAGCTTTTCTACCTGCTTGCCTCCCTCAGGACTTCTCGCCAGGGGTCCTCACATAAGGGGTTCACTGGATGACTCCACAACAGCAGCAACAGAACGTCTTCCTTTCTGGAAAACACTCTGGACGAGTGAGGTTTTTGAAAGAAAGAAGGGAACAATGGTCTAGTTCTGAACTTTGGGACAGCCAGGCAGGGAAGGTGAACCAGCTCCCTTCCCATATCTGGTGACAGGGTTTGTAACTTTTTTTTTTTTGGTACCAGGGATTGAACTCAGGGGCACTCGACCACTGAGCCACATCCCCAGCCCTATTTTGTGTTTTATGTAGAGGCAGGGTCTCACTGAGCTGCTTAGAGCCTTGCAGTTGCTGAGGCTGGCTTTGAACTCAGCCTCCCAAAGTGCTGGGATTACAGGCGTGCACCACCGCACCTGGCTAGGTTTTGTAACATTTTTTAAAGGGGGGTGGGGGCAATCATAGTACTCAGGCAAAATACTCTCCCTCATGAATTGGAGCCAGGTGCAGTGGCCACACCTATAATCCCAGAAACTCAGGAGGCAGGAGGGTTACAAGTTCAAGGCCAGCCTCAGCGACTTAGTGAGACCCTGTCTGGAAGTAAAAAATAAAAAGGGCTGGGAGTGTGGCTCAGTGGTATAGCACCCCTGGGTTCTGTCCCCAGTAGCACACAAATCAAGCAAATAAATAGATGGATTGTAAAGTCCAAAGGTACCGTAGCCACAACAAATACCGCCCTGTTTGTTTTTATTGTAAATAGCTTCCACATACTGAAAGATGAGTCCATCTGAACCAAATTTCAAAGTCCTCTGAACAGTTTTTTCTATAAACATCATCGACGACAATCCCATCCCCACAGATGAACAAAGTGAGCAGAGAATAGCCGACACCAACTCGGTCAACAAGCTGCCCCACGACATGAGCTAGAATGGGACTGCGGTGAAGAACTCATCACATCTGCTCATGATCCTAGACAGAGGATACTATGGGGCTTGTGTGGCAACCTAAAAGATGAGCCAGGCGCGTGGCGCACGCCTATAATCCCAGCACTTTGGGAGGCTGAGACAGGAGAATCCTGAGTTCAAAGCCAGCCTCAGCAATGGTGAGGAGCTAAGCAACTCAGTGAGACCCTGTCTCTACATAAAACACAAAATAGGGCTGGGGATGTGGCTCTGTGGTCGAGTGCCCTTGAGTTCAATCCCTTGTACCAAATAAAATAAAATAAAATAAAAACAAAGATGTCATTTTGTCCAGTAAGGAAGACTGTCAGAAAATGCATCTAAACATTCTTCCAGTATAAAGTCTCATATTTCACATGCAGGTGACAGAGAAAACTTCAGATCACTTTCAGATCACTGAGACTGGCCTCTCATGGGGCACAGTCCTGCCTGTCACAGGCCAGAATGCTTCACTGTAAATGTGCATTTCAGTTCACGTCAGGCTGGCCACTGTTTGGCGTGGTCCAGGAAGTCACGCGCCACAGGCCGACCGCTGACGATTGTTTCTGTCCTGTTGATGCCTGGCGAGCTGTCACCACCATGTGGTTATCACTGAGGGACAGATTTGTTCAGTTACAGGTGGCTGTAAGAGTTCCTGGGGCCCCCTGGCTCTTGACCCTAACCTCCACTCCAGTCGTTCCTAACAGGCTTTGCAACCGTGGAGACAACTGGTCATTCTGCATTCTAGTCCTGACCCTCACAGATCCATATTGTGCTCTCGCCTCAAGTGTCAAGCACATGGATCAGATTAGAAGTCTTCATTGCTCTTTATTTGAAAATCTCTTAAAATAGAGCAAAATTTAAAAAAAAAAAACCAGTCAGAGGTAGGCTGCACCTGAAATATTTGATGACTGTTTTCTCGAATTTCTCCCAGGAATCTGTTTCTGCATACTGCACTCTCACACTGTTAAAGGCAAGCACTTCCCAACTTACCAAGGTTTAACTACATCCTTTTCCAACTTTCAGTTGTTTGACATTTGAATCCATAATCTTGCAAAAAAAATAGCATTTTATTTAAACAGATCCTCAAGCCAGCTCATAAGTCTATTTAATGTACAATACCTCCCGAACCTAGGGATCTTTACAAACAGAATCATTCCAACAGCAGCTCTCCTGGCCCTACTGCAAGTTCAAAGCCAGCCTCAGCAACAGCGAGACGCTGAGCAACCCAGTGAGACCCTGTCTCTACATAAAACACGAAATAGGGCTGGGGATGTGGCTCAGTGGTCGAGTGCCCCTGAGTTCAATCCCTGGTACCAAAAAATAAAATAAAATAACATAAAAACAAAGATGTCATTTTGTCCAGTAAAGAAGACTGTCAGAAAATGCATCTAAAAATTCTTCTAGTATAAAGTCCCATATTTCATATGCAGGTGACAGAGAAAACGTCAGACCACTTTCAGATCACTGAGACTGGCCTCTCACAGGGCACAATCCTGCCTGGGAAGCTGGGAAATGCCAAGAGGTGTCCCACTGTGGAGGGACAGGGGCAGGTGGTCATCTGCACGCTCAGAGCTGTGTGCACTTCAGCTTAGGTGGCCCCAGCCAGCTTCCATGCACATCTGACAACTGTGCTAATCACAGAGGCCCACTGTAAGTTTTTGTGGATTTAAATTCTATTAGCCATTTACAGATTCAATAAGCATTTACAAGCACCTACTGAGTACACAGGACTAGCAGAGCAGAATCCAACAGGACACACTCTGCTCTCAGGGAGTCAGAGCGGGTAGACAAGGAACTGCAGTGCCGGGCAGCCACTGGCCGCACTTCCACCGAGGCTGCGCAGAGGCTGCATTTCAACAGGACCCTGCGGGACAAGGCACAGTCCGGGGCACAGTCTAGACACGCTGGAGTAAGGACACTTGCAAGATACATCAGACCAAAACCTGGGGTCACAGCCACACTCAAAGCCAACAGGAGACACTCAACGTGGATTTTGTTCTTACCAGTAGAGAATGTCCCCTCACCTCTACAAAAATGAAAACAAGTGTTTTTGGTATTTTGGGGGGAGGGGAAGTGCTTCTTTCCAGAAGTTTTGAATGATCATGAAACCATGGGAGCAAACTCAACTCACGCAGCAGATCCGCACACAGCCCAGGCCTGTCCTTACTCCTTTGCACCTCCTGGGATGGGCACAGGTTTGCAGCCAGAGCTCTTGAGCTTCGCAACCCTCCAGAGTGGCCTGGAGAAGAACCTACGTTCTGCTGAGAGGAGGCAGCGGTCTCTGCGCCTGCAGCAGCAGCCAATGGGCCGGACCCAGGTCCAGCCTTTCACCCTCAACCTGCCTCCCTGGGGCCAACCTAAATGTCCAGATACTTTCCCTTCCACCCCACATGGGCCTCAGAACAACTTGGGCTACACAGTCATCACTCGGCTGAGGTGACCAGGCTAAAGGCTGCATGTACTCTCTTTGGGCCCTCCAGGGTATCACTGCCACAGCTACGAAGTTGTTAAGTGCTACAGAGGCAAAGAACACACCCCTTCAAACAAGAGCGAAGCAGATCAGGACCACCTGTAGAACAGGCTGCAAAATCTGCATGCAGGGTATGCCTTTCCAGAAGGAGCAGGAACAACGCAGAGAAGACGCAAACTCCTCCGCACAGCCCACCGGGCGAGCGCAAGGGCTTCTCCTAGCTGGGTCTTACTGCCTGAGGGCTGCAGGTAGCTCAGTGCTGGAGTGTGTGTTTAGCACATGAGAGGCCCTGGGTTCTATCCCCAGCACCAAAAACAAAAAATAAAAAACAAAACAAACAAAAAACACAAAAATAAATACATAAAACAAAAATCCACAAAAACCCCAACAAAACAAAAAGAAACCCACAAATCTCTTACCACCAAATTATAAATTTAAATTCTGTTCCTAATTTTCCCTAACCACATAGTCTAAAAGGTGATCTAGCTTATTCTACGTATTTATAAGGCTGAAATAACAGCAAAAGTCTGTCCCACATAAACAATGCCGTTTTATACAAAGTCTACAAAACATCTGAAAAACGGACTTCATTCATATCAGGCCACCAAAATCAGGTTGAAAAGCAGAGAACCTCAAACTCCAGACAAGCACAATTCAATAGTCTACATCCTTTGTGTGCAGTTCCACACAATCGAGTCAGGTAGAGTCAGGTAGCTGATCACCTGAGGCACTCATCCCGTCCCCACTAACAGCATAGCCACTCACACCCCGACTGCAGGAGAGCAAAGAGGGGAAGGAAGTCTGGTATGTTTCAGATGTATTTACAATAAGCAGAAACAGAGCCGGGCGCGGTGGTGCACGCCTGTCATCCCAGCACTCTGGGAGGCCGAGACAGGAGAATCGCGAGTTCAAAGCCAGCCTCAGCAACTGCGAGGCGCTAAGCAACTCAGTGAGACCCTGTCTCTACATAAAACACTAAATAGGGCTGGGGATGTGGCTCAGGGGTTGAGTGCCACTGAGTTCAATGCCTAGTACCAAAAAAAAAAGAAAAAGGCAGAAACATTCTAATTAATGTTTTTTAAAAATGACTTAATATTTATTATAGAAACAAGAACGCTCACTGAATGCAAGAAAAAGAGCATGCTGACCAAGATGTCCCTAAAGACAACATGTCGCAGCAACAGAGCTTCCCTCTCTGCACTACAGTTTCTTCATCTTTTACATGATGAGGATTATCATTAGGCTTCTTTTCTATATTCCAGTATGAAAATCAGTTTCACAAGCAGATGGGTATTTGTGTTGTTCACCACTGGGCACAGTAACCCCTAGCCGCTGTGCGCTAAATGGGCACAGAGTGGATGAACCAAGTGTGTGTCTGTGGATTGATTCAAAATTGCTATATCCAAACACAATGGAATATTATATGGACATTTAAAAGGGTAAAGCAGAAATACTTCTTTTTTTCACATGGAAAGGTTTTTCTTAACCTAGTAGTCAATAAATAAAGTTACAAAATTATATAGAAAAACTTTTTTTTCCCCTCTCATTCTCTCTCTGACACATAAAACTTTTAAAACTCTGTTTACAGGGGCTGGGGCTGTAGCTCAGTGATAGAGTGCTTGCCTAGCATGCATGAGGCACTGAGTTCGATCCTCAGCACCATATATAAATAATAAATTAATAAAATAGTAACAACTAAAAAATATTTTTAAAAAAACTGTTTACAGGCTTGATAAATATAAGCTAGTTAAAAAGAGCTTATCTATGATTATGGCGTGTCTTATATGTTTAAGATGGGGGGGCGTTTTTCCTACTGTCAATTAATTTACTTCTGCTTCAAATCTGTGCAAGATTTCACAGGCTCATTGCCTCTTATCTTTCATGGGGGGTGACCACCCAGATGTTCATCATCTGCTGTGTCCCGGGGCCATCCCTGCTGTGGCTGATGGCAGTTTTGGAACCCACCCACCCTATCCACCAGCCAACAACTACAAGGCAGATGCTGGTCTTAACTGGTCAGTGTCAATAACTTAAGTGATTCGTATCTCATTTTAAACTACATGAAACGAGTCCGTCATAAAGAAATGAAGTTTCCAGTGCAGTGACAGTCGTTCAGAGCTGAAAATGAACCCATGCATGTTCCTCTCACTTTCCAAGCACTGAAAATGCATTTAACATCACATCAGAAAGCGCTGCTTAACCCCCAAACTACCAGTCTGCCATGCAAGGGAAACAAACACTTGAGATATTTCAGTCTGGAAAGAGTAAATTAAATCTTTTTACCTGTGGTGACAGGTTCTTGATTCTGAATGCCACACACTATCACTTCACGGAGAAGGTAGAGCCTTTAACTTCAGCCTTGGCAGTGGGAAGACAAAGGAGGAAATGATTACGATATGTTCTCTGGACACCCCCCAACTCTCCACCACCTTAGGAAAGTCACCGTGACCCTGCTTCTTGCAACGACAACAGGGTCACAGGGTCGTGCCAAGGAAAGCTCTGTGCCCTCTCCCCATATCCAGGCTCTGGTTTCTTTTGGGGGCGAGGGTGGTGGCAGAGGTTGAGGTGGGCGTGCAAGCCCCAGGGTTCCAGAGTGTCCTCCACGCCGCAACATTACACAACCAGGGAAGGCATCTTGACATGTGGGGCACACTTCCCTCCTTTAAATTTAAGAACAAATAAGCAAGTGAGCCTTGGGGAAAGCCCGGTCCTGGCAGTGTGAGTTAGTCCGCGGAGGTGGGGAGGTGGTTTGGGCAAAGAGCTCTCCCGGCTCCCACTAGCTTCCCAGCGCCAATCTGTGCTGCTTCCCTGGAACCACCCGCCCGCGCAGCCCAGGGCGCGGAGGAAACCTGGGAGCAGAAACGGCCAGTACACAACATTCAGCCGTCCGGGTTCAGAGGGCTGTCGTGCGGTTTCGTGGGGTCGCCACCCCACCCGACAGAGCCTGCCCTAGGCTGCCCTGGGTGGCCCACTGCCTTCGAGAGCAGTGAGAACAGTTCGTCAAAGGTGGTCCGCAGCTGGTGACACTAATCCAGCGTGTCTTGCGCGTCGGGCAGCCGCTGCCGGACGCACTGGCCCCAAGGCCGATATATCTGGGCCTAGGGTTACCTTACCATGGAAATCCCTGGGGGGGGGTCTCGGTAAACGCCCCCAAGTCGGTGACGCCCAAACTCCACCGCGCTGGGGGGGAGGACGCGTCGCGATGTGTCCGCCCGTGGGCCTTCCCTCCCAGGGGACAACCAGAGGACCCGGCGTCGCTGCGGTACCCCGAACTCCGCGAAGCCCCCAGCCCCGACAGCCGCAGGCGCGGGGGTTCCGAGCAAGGCCCCGGCGCTCCAGAGGGACTGAGCACAGGACAGCCTCGTGGGCCCCGCACGCCCGCAGAGTTCTCTGCGTGTGTCCTAGCCCCGCGCCCAGGGTCTCCTCGCGCCCCCAAGGTACGCGCATGCGCCGCCCGGCCCTCCCCTGCCCTGTCCACCGCCCTCCCCGTCCCGGGGCAAGGGACGCCAGGCCCCCGGCCCCCGCGCGCGCGCCCGCCCGCCGCTCCCGGGCACCTGAGGCCGCGGTCCGCCGCCAGCCGGTCCACCGGGCTAGCGCACCGAGGGAGGCGGCGCCAGGCAGGGCGCTAACGGCCGCCTCCGCCCCGCCGCCCGCTGCCCCCGCCGTGGGGCCGCCGCGTCCCCGGCCCCTGCCCGGCGCCGCCTCCGCGCGCGGGTGCCAGCCGCGCCCCCGCGACACGCACCGCCCCTCGGTCGTCCCCCTAGGGTCCGGCCTCTCAGTGACCGCCCCGGAAGCCCCGCCCCGGGGCCCGGGCCTAGGCCCTGGGCGGGACACACCCCCAGACGGCGGCTCCCGATTGGCTGCTGCAGGGGAGGGGGCGGGCCGCTTTCGGCCGTGCCCTCTTCGGGTCGGGCGGCAGTGGCACCGACGGGGAAACTGAGGCTGGCGGGCGCAGAGACTGCCCAAGGTCACCCGGCGAGGGAGAAGAGCTCCGCGATGGGTCGCTGCGTGCGCCTGGGCATCAGCGACCCTTCAGCCCCGCGCACTGGGAGCGCTGGAGTTCAAGTGCGGGGCGGGTGGAGGTTCCCGCCGGGCGCCCGTGCCACGCTGGCGAGGCCTGCCTCCCTCGGTGAGCCCGCGCTGCCGGCCTGCCGATGAGCTGCCCTAGACCGAGAGTGGGTGCCCTCGGGTTTCGAACGTGCTTGAGCCGGGGGAGGAACCTTGTCCGGAAGGCCAGGGCGCAAAACGGGCAGAACGCGCGCGAGCCGGGAGCACGCGTCAGCAGGTGGCAGAGGTGCCAGGGCGGGTGTGGCGGGCGGGGAACCAGACGGCTGAAGGGCAACGCGGACTCCGACCCGGCTCCGACCCCGCCCCCGCCAGCCCTGCCTGTGGGCGAGCCGTGCGGCCCCTCTCGGTGCGCTGGGGTGAGGGGCTGACTCGGTGCCCAGCCGAGGCGCTGGGGCTCTGCCAGCGCAGCGGGAGGTCACGGCCCGGCAGCCAATGGCGAGGAGAAGGGGAGAGCGTTGCAAAGCCGCTTTGTCCGGACCGCGCGGTCGCAACTCCCCGGACGGAATGCACCAGGCGTCAACGTGCCAGCGCAGCGCGCCCCTCCTTTGGGAACGAAATGTGTACTATGCAGCCCTCCTCTCTGCCCTCATCCTGCGCCTGTCACAGTGTTATTCGTGGCGACGAGTGCCCAGGAGAACTACGGGGAAGAAAATTTCAAACACAAACCCCCCTTACTCAGGGGAAATGAGATCAGGCCCTGCTTGGCCCTTTACAAACTTCCTTCCAACTGGCCTTTGATTAGCCCATACCTGTGGTGAACCCCACCCTCCAGACACCCAGGTAACCTTCGAGCTTGCCCACCCCCAAGCCCAACTTTTATTGCACTTGCTAGTTAGCAATAGCTAATATTTGTATTTGAGAGTTTGCAAAGTGATGGTACATGTTATAACCTGGATATCTCATAGGTGGCCAGGTGGCAGCAGTATTTATTTTACCCAGCGAGTGGTAGTGTTGTTCCTGTTGTCCTGGCTTGAGCCGTCCTTGAGGCCCCTGTGGAGCTCATGGGCTGCATTCTCATGAGGACCTCCTGGCACAAAGATGTTATCTGACATACCGCGTGTCCCCTAGCTCCAAGGAGAGAGGCTACGTGTGAGTGTGTTGGCTCTTTTCCTTGGATGGTCTGGTAAACTGAGTTCAACTAGGCAGTTGGAAAGAGCTGCTAGCATGCGCTTATGGACCAGGACCAAGGGTGCACAGGGCTCAACAGGGCAGCCGCATACACTCAACAGTCACAGGAGATTTATATTCTTGGGTTCCTGGGGCTCCTGAGGTTTTAGGGAGAGAACGTTTGGTTTTCAACCATGTGTTCAGACGCTTTTAAGCAAATGCACTTAGCCAGCCATCCTGGGCTTCCTGAAGGAAGAAGGAAGCACAGGACTTTTCTCATGGAGTAGACTGGCCAGAACCTGCTCCGCATCTGCTGTCTCCGGGGAACAATGGGTTTCTTTAGAGAAACCACTTTTAGAAACAGAGCTAAGAGACCTGTCACATCCAGAATAGGAGAAGCTGTCACAGAGGGCCCAAACCCTGCTCAGTGTGCCCCTCATCCCTTTCTTCTTTCAGTGTGATGGGCATGGGCAACAGAGGTTCTGCCTGCACAGGGGCAGAACTCTACTTCTGGGACTTACGGGTGGTCTTGAAAATATCTTTAGGCACAACCTGAGAATCCTCCTCCCTGGGAGCACGTGTAGCTTGCTGTCCTGGCTTGCATGCTGCCTCAGCCTCTTTTCACGTTCTCCAACCTTGAAGATGTTCTAAGAGGTCATTATTATTATGCCCACATTATGGTAAAAAAAAGGAGGCACCACGAGTCCCCTGCTGTGCCAGGTCATGCAGGACGGTTGAAGGACCCAAGAGGAGGTAGGTCTGTAAATCCACACCTACTGCATGCACCCACCTGCCAACTGCCAGGGCAGCCAGGAGAATCTGGAAGCTGGAACATCCAGAAGAGGAGAGGAAGTACCCAGAGAAAGCCACCTGCAGGGCCAGGGATGTGCCACTCTGAGCAGACAGTGGGTTTGACCCCAGACCTGGGAAGTGGGTATCAGCAGTCATCTGTGTTCAGACAGCATGTGAGACTACTGCCTGCCCATGCCCCAGTGAAGCTTGTCCCAAGGGTCTAGGGTTCAGGCCGTCTAAACTCCCCTTAGGTAAGCCCTTTCCAGGAACCACCCAAGGCCTCTGAGGGTCACTGGCTTGCCCTCTGATGATCTGCAGCCTCCTGTTGGGTTGGCTTTATGTGGCTAGGTTGTTTAGCTAGGGCAGTGGTCTCTGATCTCCTGGAAGCATGCCCTTAGGTCAGGTGGTGGAAGTCCATCAGGGCAGGACAAATAGGGAGCTGCTGGTAGGTTGAGGCTGGACCTTGTTGAGGGCCAACTATGGACACGTGCTTGGCCGCCACCCTAGTATTGACACACTCTCGGTAACAAAATTCACAATATCCCCCAAAGGCAGCTGGGCCCACCCCCATTTTACAGATGAGGAAACCAAGGGCCAGGAATGACTGCATTTGGCCAAAGTCTCTAAAGGCAGCGGAGACGTCTCAGTTCAAGTGCACTCTGCTATCATCAGCGTCAGCACCTGCCTAGGTGCCCTGGGTTCAGCTGTCTGGGGCAGAAGCCGCCTACTGCCTGACATCTCAGCTGCTGGCAGACACTGGAGCCTGGTGTTCAGAATCAGTCTGCCCCAGTGGCCCCAGGCAAGTGGCAGCAGCATGTTTGGAAGCCTGGCAGGAGAGAGGGGCTGTGCTTAAGGGGAGAGAGGTGGAAATAGTGTAAGATGGGCAGACATGGGCAGGACCCTGGCCAGGCAGGGCCTTGTCGTTGGGTAGGGAGTGGGGCTTTTTGTTTTGAGGGAAGCCTGTCATGGAGGGTTGTGAGTTGGGGCATGACCTCATCGAATTAGAAACAAATGGTAATGGATATTTGTTAGCCAATGGCGTTCACCCAGGTGGTAGGTAAAGCTGCTGGCTCACTGGAGATCTTCAGGCCCAGAAACTGCTGCTGTTGTGGGCACTATACCCCTTTGACAGTTGACCTGTCTCTGATCAAGGTGTACGGACTGGCCTGCTCCCTGGGTCGGAGGTCTGTCTCTAAAGTCCTTGGGCAGGTCGGGACAGCCCAGCCATAGCATCGCTGCCTCCCAACAGACAGATGCCTCCTCGGCCAGCACACAAACTCCATCCCACCCTGAGCTGGCTTAGGCAGCAGCAGCTGGATATTGGACGTCTTCGTCCAGTCCAGAGATGGACCTGAAGCTTCTGGATCAGTGTGACCTGCTAGGTACTATGGGAGTCTCACTGCAGAGCATGGTGTAGAGGTGGATTGGTTCCAATCTGCATGCTGCTGGGCTCTGCAGCGCTCTGACCCAGGCAAGGGCCGACCATGAGCTGCCCTGCCATGGGCAGTGGGGGTGAGGGGAGGCAGAGATAAGGCATGGTGTGACAGCCACAAGTACAAAGTACAGTAACTCCCCCTCCATCCCAGGCTGCATTCACTGAGGTTTCAGTTAGTCGTGGTCAACTGCAGTCTGAAAATGTAAGTGGAAAATTCCAGAGATAAGCAATTCATATATTTCAGACAATGTATATATCGACACAATTGTTCCATCTTGTTGTTATTGTTAGTCTCTTACTGTGCCTAACAGATTAAATTTTATCATAAGCATGCAGGAATAGGAAAAAGCTATCTATGGGGTTTGGTACTATTGAGGATCCAGGCATCCCCTGGCGGTTGGGACAGATCCCTCACAGATGGTGGGGGACTACTGTACATGCAGGTATATATGCCTCTGCCTGGACACCCCCTTCCATGTCTGCTAGGGAAACAATAGGCTGAGCCTGGAGCTGGGCCCCAACAGACTGGACTCAAATCTTTGCTCTTTTAGTTTCTCCTCCTCCTTAAGCATTGGACTTGACTCCAGTCTGAGCCTCCTTGTCCACCAAGCAGGACAGCGATGCCAACCTGGAGAGTCCTGGGGATAAGATGAGGAGGGAGCTTACGGGAGTGCAGGGACAGGGCCCGATCGTGCTGCCCTCATGGTACCCACTGGGCCAAGGGCTCTGACGAGGGCTGCCTCCCTCAGGAGGCCTGCTGGGCAAACACCCTGCTGCCAAAGCTGTCCTCTGCCCTGTGCCACCCCACTTCCTGCACGCTGTGTGGCTCTAGGTCCTGCACACTGTCTTCAGAGCACCGTCCCCTGTCCTGTCTCACCCGACCCGGGTGCCTGCTCCTTGCCCCCTCTCATGATCTTCCCTGGCACTCTGGTGTCGGCGCTTTCCAGAAGAGTCCTGCCAGCCAGCCGCGGCAGTCTGAACTGGAGCCCACAGCAGCCGCGCAGGCCCCGGGCGAGACCCTGCAAGTGTGGCTGAGCAAATGGGAGGATGTTATGCCGGCATCGCTCGGTCTTGCTTTTCACTAAAATGAGGAATTGGACCATGCTGCCGGGTCCCTGGAAGAGACAGGCCATCGTTGACAAAGTTTTCCTGACCAGCAGCAACCATGACATTATAGAGAGTTTTCTAGAAAGCTCCATCTGACTGTTTCAAAGAAATCTTCTTATTCTCCCTGGGATCACGTCCTTTATGTGCTTTTACTGTTGTTGAGAATGTCTTTTCTTAGTGAGAACTGAGAGGAGTGCTAGCAATGGCTGGTAGGGACTGGTTTGTTTTGACTTGGCTCAACGAAGACATTGGCTCCCCATGTCAGTCTCTGTTCAAAACCATATTGGTGGAAAGCCCGAGGCCCCGCCAGCACCCGCCCTGTCCAGACAGCTCTGTTTACTGGTAAACCGAGGAGTGTTGCGCAGGCTTCATGGCATTGTTCAATCTTTCCATGCCCAGCTCTCTCCTCTGGTTTTATTTGTGATAGTTATTTTCAAGTCAACATGTTGGCTTGTGTTGAGACTTGTAGCATGGCATAGAAAATTCTATGTGAGCACCTGATTTTGATCTTACAGAGGCCCAGGTGCAGGGTGTGGGCGGTGGAGCCTGCAGAAGTCACGCCCGCAGGAGCCCGGGCTCACACGCCACTGGGCACCCTCCCTGGGGCTTAGCCTGGGGAAGAGCGTGCCCTCTGCCTGGAGCCAGGGGCTAGAGGGTGGCTGGAGGCGGGAAGGAAGCTTAAGGAAGCTTCATTTCTCATGATTTGTGAAGGTAATCTGTGTTTCTCTGGGACCGTGACAGAGGGCAGTGAAGGACAGGGCCAACCTTCTGGCAGGCAGGGCGCTTGGGAAACTGGTAGAATAGATGGGGGGACCATGACCCGTCACTTCACCTCTCCAAGTGAAAGCACTGGTGTGAGCCAAGTCAGCGTGGCAGGTGTCAATGCTGAGTTGAGTTAAAACCCACCCGAAGCTCTAAGCAGGAGCAAGGGCTGGCACTTTCCAAGCACGAGCCCCATTTTCCTGCTGAGCGAGACCCCAGTGCTGAGTTCCTCTGGGCAAGCAAGGTGGGCTCTGGAGTCTTGGGGGCAGTTAGAATGTTTCCTCTTCAATCCCGTGTTCCTGGTCTCTTGGGGCCTTGGGGTGTGCTGGGGCTATGCTGACCATCGACCCTTCCTGGCCTGTCTAAACTGCTGTCCCCATGACCCCCCCAAGCCCTGCCCCCTGGGCTGGGAGCCCGCCCTCACTGACCCCTGTATCCCTGGCTAGCTTCCATCTCCTGACTACCTCTTTCTTCCTTCTGGGACATTTCCTTGCCCGCCTCACTTGCCAGCCCGGGAGGGCCTCTGCCTTCCCCATGTCAGTGGCCTCAGCACCTAGGGTGCTCAAGGGACCTCAGCAGACCTGCTGCAGAATGACACCAGCTGTGTTGTCCTACCATGTGCACACATGAACATGTAACAGCAAAGCCCATCCTCACGTACAATTACAATGCACTCGTGAAAAAATGTAGGGAAAAAATGAAAAAAAAAATGGCTGCCCACCTGGGAGCCCAGGCACTCCAGGGCTGTGGCTGCAAAAGAATTTGGGCCCTGCCCATGGGAGGCCTCAATATGCAGGCAACAGAGCTGGGACTTTGCCCTGGAAACAGCAGGGAGCTAAGGAAGACGTTGAAGCAGAGCAGAGACAGACTCAGGTGAAAGGGACTTACCCACGTCTTGTCCTCACCTGCCCAGATCCCGGAAGATGGAGCAGGACGCGGACGTCCTGGACGTCCTGGACGTTGCTCTACAAGGCACAATGGAACACGGTCCTGGGATAGCTGAAGCTGGAAGTGGTCTTGCCTGCATAGGTAGGCAGTATCAAGTGCAAGAGAAAAGGGGCCTCATGTGAGGCACAGAGACACCTCCCTGTTGGAGTATTTGTGTGATGAGCGCGTGCAGGCAAGTCCAAGTGACAAATGCTGAAACTCAGACACGTGCTGCTCACAAGGGCTGATTGCAAGTCTGAGCTCTTTGGCATTCTTTCCAAGAGCATGTGGGATTCAGGACAGTATAGGCGAAACCAGAGAGAGCCACCTGGGAAAGGCCAGTTCATTGCAGAACAGGTTGCTTCCACCTGTGGGAAGGGGCAGGAGGAGGTTCTCGTGTACACACTGTTTATCAAGACCGGGTCCTGTCTGCCATCCCTCCCGCTCCGAGGTTACACAGTATCAAAAGGCAAGGAACGCCTCGCCTCGCCTCGCCTCGCCTCGGCCCATCAGTCACCGGCCACACCACCCAGCCACTGCATGCCTGCACCTCCCTCCCGGCTCGGGGAAGTCCAGGATGTACCAGCCTGGGCCTGTCGGCCTCCTCTGTGGAATTCTTGGGGGAATGAGAGCCACACCCTGTGCTCGAACCCTGGTGCTCAGGCTGCCGGTTCTTGCCTTGGTGCCTTTCACCCGAGTATCACTGGTGAGTCTCAGGACCCTCGAAAGGGTATTTATGGGGCTTCCATGAGGTTGAGGATGGAGGGTCCTTCTAACAAGGATCCATATTTGCTGCGATTAGCCCAGACCATCTGAAACCAAGTTCAGAGCTGAAGCTGAAGCTTGCCTGAAGCTGAACCAAGCCTAAAGCTCCCTGGGCCACTCAGTGATGACAATCAGGGTAACAGATCTTCAGGGCCACAGTCTATGTTCAAACTGATTTTCTTTTCCTTTTTTCTCCTGCTCCTTTCAATGCTAATGAATGCTTCCTTCTAGATTGGCAGGGAAGAAGGTAAGAGGGAGTCAGAGTTTCCTGCTTCACTTCACCTGAGCACTTTCAGGTCCCCAGCTGATTCCAGGGAGACCCCCCAGGGGACTCCCCATACCTTGACTTCTGTTCACTGTCCCACTGCCCTTCAAGGTCACAGCTTTATAGGACTGGCAGACACCATGGGGTGAAATGCTCCATGGCCCTCTCTAGGTCAGGCTTTCCCCTACAAGGTTCCCACTGTCCTGGCAACTCATTGATGCTTTTAACATAATTTTGTAAGATTCTTTTCATCTGCAATACTTGCTTGCTTCCAGAGGGGCAGTTGGTTCAGACACTGTCAGCCACCATCACTGGAACCCTTATTTCAGTCCTGGACACCCTTTGCTTTCCAGGTGGGGTTTGCAACTCATCCAAAGGCTGGGCAGCTGGAGGGCAGGACCTGTCCTTGTGCTTTGTGGCCCACACCTCGCCTTGCACAGGGAGGTGTCCACTAAGTGAGATTTTTGAACATGTTGCTTAAGGGCAGTGCTGATCTAGAGGAACAGACTGCTGTCTCCCTGGGCTGGGGAACAGGTGCCTGGAGCACCTTCTGGGCTTGGCTGCCCAGAGAGGTGATGAGGAAGCGCTCCTGTGCACAGGGCTCCGTTCACGCCCGCAGCCCCGCAGTTGCTGGCTCTTCCTCCGCCTGCTCCTAGTTGTGGGCACCCTGGCAGGGAGGCTGAGCCACCTGCCCGGGCACAGGGCTAGGCTCGCTGCCTGGCGGTACTGCTCACGTGACCTCATTTTTTCCACTGTTCTCACTGCTCCCTTCCGGACTCGGTGACCTTGGATGGCCATGGCTGCCCTGTGTCCATCCCGACTGTAAAATGAGAGGCTAGACTGGCTGATCTCAAATGTCCCTGCCAGCTCCGAGTTCTGCGTTGTGCCCGGAGGTGTGACTGTGGCGTGTCCCAGAAGGGACAGTGTGGAGCAAGGGGGGCTTCCTGATGCTCAGGGCGGAGGGCCGGGGACAGACGCGGGATCATCCCCAGCTGAGCCTTGTGCTGCGCTTCACAAACACTGTCAGGACCAGCCCCAGCCTGGAGCCACCCTCTGCAACCACCCTGGGGACCTCGGAGCCATTTCTCAGTGGAACCTCTCAGGCCAAGGCAGGTCAGCTGAAAGCCACTCACCTTGGCCTTCCACAGACCGCTCCATGTCCCATGTCAACCCTGTCCTGGAGCAAGGATAGTCCTTCCCACCCTCGTTCCAGTTCCTCTCTGGGTCCTCTCTGTCCCATCTACATCTTTGGTCTGAAAGTCCACTGTGGCTTATTTCTGGAAGCCCGCAGCAGTGAGGGATCCTGCTCCTGGAGGAAGAGCTGCCCTCAGGGCTGGCCCTGGCAGATTAACAAGACAGTGCGACCTAAAGGCAGGTTTCGCCAGGTGTCCTGGACTTCCTGCACCCAGTCGGGGGACCCCAGGCTTATGGAAATGAAGGCAAACCAGGCCTCTTTGCCTAGTGGCTTTTGCCTCCTTTGGGAGGGAGCCCAAGAAGTCATCTGGGATGGAACCTCTTAGCAGGGATTGAGGCCCAGTTAGAACATTCTGGACTGTGGTTTCCTTGAGGGCAGAACCCCATGGAGCCTCTCTGGGTCCCTAGGCAGGCACAGTGCTTGAGAGGAAGGCTCAGACAGCTGGAGAGGCTCCCTCTCTGCTTCACCCACTCGGAAGGTCTGAACTCTAACCTCTGCTCTGCAGGGTGACCTTGGCTCTCCATCTTACCTCCCTGCGCCTGTCCCTGGGGGTCATGAAGATCAGCCGCATCTGCCAACAAGCTCCAGAAGGACTTTCCTCTGCTTGACGGCCGGCTCAGTCCTGCCACATCCCTGCACTGCTGGCAGCCCCCTGGCTGGACACCTGGGGTTGTCCAGGGTCATGTCTTCACCTCTCTCCCCAGCCACGCCACCCCACGGCTTCACTCACACCTGCCCTTCCTTCCGTAGGGTATCTCCTTCCTGCGCTTCTATTTTTCCTTTAAAGACCTTACTTCAGGTGGCACCTCCTCCAGGAAGGCCTCCTGACCTCTCCTCCCTGGATGGTGCTGCTCTTCTCCTCTCCCTTGGTTCCAGGGACTCCTGCTGAGGTCACTACTACATTTGTTTGCTGGTCATCTCTCTCACTAGACAGGAAGTGCCTTGGGAACCAGGCTCTCAGCTGATTATTAATAGCATAATAACAGGAATGATGAAGTAAAAACAATCATCTAACCATCATCATAATAATAACTGCATCAGGCAAAAGTCGCCCACGGATGCTAAAATTAGTGGCTCAGGTTCAGATAACTGGATATTCATCAAGTCTCAAAATATCCCCTCATAATGACAGAAGGAAATGGTGGCTTTGCAACGGAGAGTGTGGCAGACCTCGTCGGCCCCAGGGGCCACTGAATGGCTCACCATCATGGGCCCCCTAATGGAATGCACCAAGGACTTCCTCCCTTTGTGGTCCTCCTGCCAACGGGTGACCTGAATCCCATCATGATGGACAGTCGACAGAACGCCTGGTTCATGCTCTGATGATGTGAAAAAGGAAGCACATACGCGAAAGCTGAGGTGCTGCTCCAGGTTAAAGGAGACTCAAAAAGCACCCTTGGGATCAAAAGAATGTGGCACACATACACCATGGGGTTTTCTCAGCCGTGAAGAAGGAAGTGATGGCATCTGCAGGCACGTGGGTGGAAATGGAGGGCGTCGTGCTAAGTGAAGGAAGCCAGACTCAGAAAACCAGCGTTTCCTCTCACAGGTGGAAATTGGAGCCAAATAAGGGAAAGAAGGGGGGATCAGGGAATCAGACATAATAAATACATAGGGAAGATCAGTGGCGTAGAAGGAGGGGGAGGGAGGGAGGGAAAGGGGAGGAAAGGTGGAATGATTGGAACAAAATCACGCTATATGCATATATAAATGTACCAGTGGGAATTTCACTTTCATGTATGTGTAGAAAATACCAATCAAAAATAAATAAATGAATGAATGAAAGAGAAATCAGTAGAGCAAAGGAGGAAGAATAGGGGAAGGGGAGGAAAGGGGGAGGGGGATTGACATCAAATTCCTTGCATGTATGATTTTGTCAAAATGAACCCGACCACTGTGAATAATTAAAATGCTCAATAAAAAAATCCTTCATGGGCTGGGGGTGCCCCTCAATGGGAGATCACCTGCCCAGCGTGCCCCAGGCCCCGGGTCCATCCCCAGCATGCCTGTGCACATGTGCACACACACAAAGCATCCCATCCTTGCAGATTTTTTCTTGGAATCTTACATCCTATACATTCAAATTTAACAACACTCAGCTTATTTTGTGTAGGAGCTCTTCACTACTGCTGTTGAAATAACATGTAGCTGTTTTACACTGCAATAGCATTTATAGTGAAGAGATCACGCGTGCACTAGGATTTTGCTTGTTATCATGGTACATGCAGCACACACGGTATTTAAACACACTTTATCTTTTAAGAGTTTTGCTGTAGTAAGGCATGCACAGAACATGACGTTCATTGTTGTGAGGTACAGTGCTGTGGCACCAGGTGCTCACACAATATTGTGTCACCATCGCTGTCATTTGCTTCCAGAACTTTCTCCATCATTCCAAACTCAGCCTCTGGACCCACTGACCACTAAGTCTCCATGCTCCACGCAGAGCTTTGATTTGCTACAAGAGAGTTTTGGAACACCCAGTGAAATCAGTTCTGTCATTCAGATAATATGTCATCGCTGACTTACTGATGTGAATCGTTTCACAGAGATTATACAGGACAGCATTCTCAGGCATTTTCCCTTCATGACACTTTATACTCTTAGAAAGCGTTGAGAACCCCAAAATGGGTTTATCTTGGCTTTTTGTCAAGATTGATAGTATTAAAAATTAAAACTAGGAGCCAGGCACAGTGGCGCACGCCTGTAATCCCAGCACTTAGGGAGGCTGAGACAGGAGAATCGCGGGTTCAAAGCCAGCCTCAGTAATGGCAAGATGCTAAGCAACTCAGTGAGACCTTGTCTCTACATAAAACACAAAATAGGGCTGGGGATGTGGCTCAGTGGTCGAGTGCCCCTGAGTTTGATCCCCGGTACCCCCCCAAAAAAATACTGCTCCAAAATCCAACAGGTGGACATTTCTTTTCTTTCCTATAACAGCCTTTGTGCAGTATAATTCACACAGCATACAAGTTACTTTTTGAAGGGCACAGTTCAACGGTATTTAGAGAAGTAACAGTTGCAAAACCCTCCTCTATTCTCCCCTGGGCTTCTGGAAGCACATTTGAAGGCAATGTGTTCAGGCCAGGGTCAAACCAGGAAAGCACCCCTGTCCCTGGGTCAGAAGACACGATGGAAAGAGAGGTGCCACATGGCCATCCCCCTGAGGAAGGCACAGAGGGGCTGCCCAGCAGAGAGTGCCAGGAATGCCTGGTGGTGGATGTGTGGTCCCTGCTGGGGAGCAAGGCTGCTCCATGGCATCTCTCACTCGTCTTCACAAGTGCCCTGAGATGAGTCCCCATCATCATGGCAGACAGCAGAAAGCAGAGGCTCAGTGGGTAGGACCATGCCTGTTGTCCCCCCAGCAGGTTGGTGGCCAAGATGGACCTCAAGTGGCCTCCAGAAAGCTGGTCTCCATTTGCTCAGATGGACCACGCCATGTCCTGGTGTGCCTTCCTCCCTGGTCTCACTCGTTCTGGGGAGAATGTAGAGCGAGGAGCCTGAGTGGGGAATGGGGTCTTTGCTCAGGGCTGCCCCTCCTGGACTTCCGGGGAGAGCTGCGGGCTCCAGGGCATTCATTTGCTTTTTTTCTTCCCAGAAAGGCAAGGTCCTCAAGCCCCATAGACAGGACAGGTGAAGCTGAGACCTGGAGGGGAGAGGTCACAGCATCCCTCCCCCAGCATGCCTTCCTGCTGAGTTTGTATCCGTTTAGAGGAAGACACTGGGCCTCTGAGAGTGTGGGGAACACCAGTGAGGCTCTGTGAGTGTCCCATGGCTGTGTCACCACAGATACAGTGGCTTAAAATGACCTGATTTCATTTCCTTGACTTGTAGATCAGAGGGTGAAACAGGTCCCCGGACCCAAAGCCAAGGTGTGGGTGGGGCTGGTTCCTTCCCGGAGCTCCAGGGAAGAGTCTGTTTCCTCCATTTTCTGGCCTGTGGAGGCACCTGCCCTTCCTACACCTGGAAGCCAGCAGGGCCTTTGGGTCTCTCCCTGACTCTAACCTCCTTCTTCCTCTCTCTTTTTTAAAATAATTTTTTGTAGTTGTACATGGACATAATGCCTTTATTTTATTTATTTATTTTTTTTATATTTTTTTAAAAATATTTTTTAGTTGTTGATGGATCTTTATTTTATTCATTTATTATGTATATGTGGTGCTGAGGATCGAACCCAGTGCCTCACGCATGCTAGGCAAGCGCTCTACCACTGAGCCACAACTCCAGCCCCTAATGCCTTTATTTTATTTGTTTATTTTTCTGAGGTGCTAAGGATCAAACCCAGTGCCTCGCACATGCCAGGCAAGCGCTCAACCACTGAGCCACCGCCCAGCCCTCCTTCTTCCTCACGAAGGACCCTGGTGATTCCATTGGGCCCACTGAGATCACCAGAATAATCTCAGGATTCTTAACCTGATCATCTGTGTAATGTTCTTCTGCTACATTAGGTGATTTGTTTGCAGATTCTGGGGATTAGGGCATGAACATCTCGGGACCATTATTCCGCCAGCCACAGTGATCAGAAGGGTGGCAACAGGGCAGATGACTGCCATTTGCTGCAGCTATGGGGGCCCATTCATGGCCCCGTGCCTCAGTTTCCCCACGTGTACAGAGGAGATGAGGAAAATCCTGGCTCATCAGATGGCAGAGGCTGGATGAGGTAAAGTATCTGTGGAACACTCGGGGTGGCACCTGGCACTTGGTGAATGTAGGTGGGGTGGTGTCGGTGACGTCATTGGGATGGGAGCGGTAGGGCGATGGCCCTGGAGGAGGTGAAGAAGGAAGAGGAGGAGGAGGAGGAGAAGGAGGGGAAAGAAAAGAGAGAAGGAGGAGGAAGGGGAGGAGTTTGGCAGAGTGAATGGTGGGAAGCTTTCCAAGACCCCCAGGGGCTGGCTTTGCTGACTGTGCTGGGTGGGGGCCTTTGCCCTTGCAGCCCAGGGACAAGGTCTTGACAATTGCCAGGCTGCCCTAGCACCCGGCCTGGGCTGCCCAGCCTGGCTCCGGAATGGTAGATGTGTAGTCCTGGGGTGGGGTGGGGGGAGAGCTGGTCTGTGCCCTGGACTTGTGGGAGACCACCTTCTCCTGAGGCCCTTGGGAGGATGCTGGGGGCCATGGCACAGCAGCCAGCCCCAGCCATTGTGCTGGTGGACAATGGTCCCAAGCCGGCCAGGGGTGGGGCGGGGCTTTCTTGCTGTTCACACAGTACCTACCCTACATGCCCAGGCTTTGGGTTGTGATGACATTGTGGAGCACCCCCCTGCTGCCAGCCTGTGCAACTGAGGATGGACTGACTGCTTAGCCACAGCCAGGACAGCTGTCCATCTGTCCACTGCCCCTTCTTGAATCCAGGGTTGATCCCAAACACAGGCAGGAAACATGCCAGGCACTCACAACAGCCAGGGGTGGAAGGGAAGAGAGGGGGCCCCAGCTGGCCGGGGCCACCAGCCAGCGAGGGCTTGTGGATTCCGCGGGTTTACAGTAGAGAGGACTGGAGCTTCTGTTGGCGTGGGTCCTCCCCAGCAAGGGACATCGCGGACATCACCCACGAGGGAGATGGCTCACTGGCTGCTGAGTCCCCTGTTCAGATAGGATCCGAGTCTCCATCTGGCTGCCTCCAAGACTCCGATTCCCCTGCTGTAGGGTGAAGGGGCATTTATTTCAAAGCAAGGACGAGAGTGCTGGCCCCAGTAGGCTGTGTGGCCTTGAGCTTGTCATTTCCCACCTCTCCTCAGGGTGGGCATAGCCTGCCCCTGGTCCCAGGAAGGCAGCCTTGAAGGCCCCTCCCCATGAGCTGCCCTGGACCCGGAACTGAAGCCCCCTGCTGCCTGGCCCATGGGGAGTTCCTCAAGACCCCAGAGGGCCCGCCCAGCGCCACCCGGGAGCTCCTGACTCTCAGCTCAGGGCTCCCTGCCGCCTGGGTGTACGTGCTCACGTGGGCCTGTGTGTATTTGTTGCGTGTGTGCTGTGTGTGTGCGTGTGTGCGTGTCTGTGTGCACACACATGAAGTTTTTGTTCTCTTTCTTGGGGACTGAGACCACAGCCACCAAACGAAAAGACAAGAGTAAGGGAACAGCTGTCCTGGCCCTGGGCCTGCCTCTGCTGACCCAGTCTGCTGAGGACCAAGGCACTGAGACCTTGAACTCAGCAGACCAAGGTCAGCGGGGCCAGGGTGCCTGGGCAGATCTCGCTGCCAGTACCTCCGCCCTCCTCTGCTGCCTGCTTCCCAACTTGCTGCACTCAAGGGCATCTTGCCTGTGTCTTTGGGTTTCAGGCCATTCCAAGAGCCAGCTGCGGTGTCCTTGCGAGTGTCTCCCAGTGAGTTGCTATAAAATCGTCCCCTGCCCAGCAAGGGTGCTGAAGACAGCCTGCCCCTGCCTGTGCCCTGTAGAACCCTTTCCCTGCTGCTTAGCCTTGGTGGGCACTAGGCTTGTTCCTGGTGCCCTTCCAGGAGGCCCAGGGACCTCCTTTTTAAGGCTCGGCAGTAATTCCAACAGCATCCATTTCTCCATGATTGGCTTCATCCAGGGAACAAAGATGAACTTGTAATGCCCTGTGGGAAAGGGGCACAAAGAATTTATTTTTTCCTTCCCTGATTTGAGCCCTGTCACCAGGCCCATGGGGCTGCCTGGGAATTCAGTGGCCTCTGGGAACAGGCCAGGGCAGGTGGTGTGGGCAGCTGCCCACGCAGGGCCTGCCCAGGGGCATCCACCTGCCACACGTCATCCATACCTGGAAGCCTGGGCATTTCCTGCCTCCCCTCCCGATGCCTCGGGGTCCGGCCCTCCTGCTCCTGGCTCTGAGCTGCTGAGCTGGATTTCCCGGTCTCTGCTCAGGTGTTGGCCGCTGTCCTCCTCCCTCCTGCTGGCCCACTCTCCCTGGGTGTCCTCCGCATCTCACGGGCTGTCTGCAGCCAGGCTTTCCTCCTAAGCCACCCACGGGGCCTCAGAGGAACCCTCATACTGGGCCTTGCTTCCGCAGAGACCTTCACCCCATCGCCTCCCGAGGGCAGCTTCCTGGTCCCCTCCCTATCCCGGGCTCTACCCAGGGGCACCACTAATCCCTACACAGGCCCCCTTCTCTCCTGTGCTGCCTAAAATGTCCCTGGGCCTTGGAGTGGCTGCAGGGTAAACTCCCCATCCTCGAGCGATCCTGGCCCCGCGGGATGCCCTGTGCTTTGTGTGGCTTGAGTTCTGCACCCCAACATGTGTACTCACCCCCAGGCAGCTCTGGGCAGCTGCTGTTCACACCCATCAGAACCATGGGGAGGACTTGACGGGGTGAAGGAGAGCCAGGGGGAGGAGCCAGGGTGGCAGGACTCTGACTTGAGCCCTGGAGGGAGGCTATGGCCAGAGGCCTGGGCTAAAGAGGCTGCAGGGCTTCAGGCCCTGAGCAGGGCAGGGTTAGGACCCAAACTGGTGTTCCCAGCCTCACGAGGTGCTCCTCTGTGAGTGAACCTGGTCCTGATGTCCCTTTACCCTCCTTGGCACAGTGGGCTGACCCCTGAAGGCCATGTGACCGGACTCTGGTGTCCTAATGTCTGTGGGGCAGGAGGCCTGAGAGGGTGGCCTAGAGTCACTACTCCCTAGAGGCCACACACTCCTCCCTCTGGGGAGGAGGACCCACACTACGCTCACCACCTGTGCCCCCAGCCACCCACCCTGAAATGCTCAGAATGTTCTCAGGCTTCTGCTACAACTGCACGGAGCCCAGGCCACTTTGCAAGGGCTCCAATGCCACCAGACCCCAGACTCATGGCCAAGATAGCCCAGGGCTGGCTCCCCCAAGGGCAGGAGAAAACCTGGCCTCAGCAGCCCCCCTTGCTAGACGCCTGGTCTGCCCCAAGCGAAGTGTTTATTGGAGGCTGGGAGCCCTGGCTTCCAGCCCTGGATGCCCTGAGCATGGCGTGACCTTGGCCTGATCTTTGGACTCATGGGGCCACGTCACACAGATGCTGAGCAAGGAGGCCCTTTTGCCTAGTGGCTCGGATGGCTGTGTTCCCGACAACCTGCCCACATCACCCCACTCCCTGCCATTGCCCTGAGGAGCCCAGATCACCAAGCAGAGGCATTGGCCGGTGCTGGGAGGCAGAGCCAGCAGCGAGCAGCTGGGCCAGACCCATCTGCACTCTGGGGAGACCGTGTCACTACGGCTGTCAGGGCCCAGCTTCTCTTACCCATCTCTCTGTCTCTGGAGCTCCAGTGTCCCCAGTCCCCAAAGCCCTTTCCCCCAGTTGCGGTCATATGGGTGGCTATTGTCACGAACTGCCCAGAAAGGATCAACTCCAAGATGATTTCCAACTGAATCTGGTCAGAGGGTGGTAGAGGAGAGCCGCATCTGTGGGGTGGGGAACGCTGGCTCCCTGCATGCAGCGTCACAGGTGGCCTGATGGCTAAGAGGCCCCACTGAGGACATGCAAGTCCAGCAGGGGCAGCTGCCGGCATCCGTATCCTGCCAGGTGCACCCAGTGTGGGCGCCAACAGCAAGCCGTGAACCCAGAGGCTGACACAGCTGTCCAGCAGAGGCCCCTGTCCTGGCCGCGGCACTGCCCAGGCCACCACAGGCCGTGCCGCTGAATCTGGGAGCAGTCCCCAGCCTGTATCCGGGCACCACACTCCTGCTGCATGCGCCGTTTAGAAGCCTCTGGGTCTTCCAATCCTGTCCCCGCTGCCCTTCCCCCCCATGCATTTTCTGAGAGCAGGAACATGTCTCTCCTCGGAAGCTGGCTGCTGTCACTCTGTGTTCCTGGAAATGGGCTGGGCCTCAGCAGGGCTCAAGGAAGGTCCCCCAGACATTGGCTGCCCTAGGTTCCTCCACCCTGCCTTCTGTACCTGCCTGTGCTCATGGCCCAGGCCTCTCCCCGGCCTCAGCTGCCTCCACCCCACCTGGAGTCTCTTCCCTCTTTCCGGGGTTCCCCTGGGTGCAGAGGTCACCCTGTCTCCGAAAACCCACACCCACTAGCCCACCCACCTGCTCCCTGTGTCTGTTGAAACGTGCTGCTCCCTCTGCAGCCTGCTGGCCCAGTGGACCGAGAGGGCTTCCCTGGTCCCTGGCAGAGTGGCCCCTGCTCTGCACCTTCAGGTGAGGCATTGGTCCAGAACCGGCCCTGCCTCCTGGGAACCCACGTTGCTGGCTGCCCTTGCGCTTGGTGCTTGGGGTTGGTCTTGGGGGCTGGGGGGCTGGACACCTTCAGAGCCCAGTCTGCCCAGCTCCAATGTCCTGCGAGAGGAGCCGTGAGGTCGGACCTGGGAGAGCAGAGGAACTGGGAATGGGGGCCAGAGGTCCCGACAATACCAGCCCTGTGACAGGGACACTGGTGGGAAGGGGGAGCAGCCCTGAGTCCATCCAGTGCCCCTCACCCATCACTGGAGATGTGCTGAGTGCCACAGGGACCTCAGAAGTCCCCCTGCTACCCCCCAGGCAGCTCTCCCTAGAACCTCTCACCTTCTCTCTGCCCTGCAGGCCAGTCCCCACCCCCAACCTGCCCTCTGACCAGCTCCTAAGCCAGTATGGACGTCTTACACACGGCTGGTGTTAGCACCGTGCTGAAATCCTCCATGGCTCCTGTGGCTCTTGGGGACCCAGGGAGCCTATGACCCTCTGTGGTTTGCCCACCTACCTCTGGCTTCAGGCTCTGAGCTGCCAGGAGCTCCTACCCCATGGGGACAGTGTATGCTTCTCCCCACCCCTGCACCCTGCCTCACCCCGAAGACATCACCTCCTCCAGGAAGCCCCTCTGTCCCCAGCTGGTGAGGGCCCCCACCCAGCCCTGACATCTTCTGTGTGTCTGCCTTTACTCCGTGGACTCCGCCCTGGCATCTGGATGCCCCTGGTACATGCCAGCCAGCGAGGCCTTCTCACTGCAGGGGCAGGGCGCCGTGTAGGGAGGTGCGTCCACGGGTGCAGGCTGGACACTGCCTTGGAGCCCACAGGTCCCGAGGCTCTTGTTGCTCAGGGCGTGTGACCTTGGTGACTGCTTCTCCCCTTAGGCCTTAGTCTCCTCACCCATGACAGGGAGCGGTCCCCCAGCACAGGGCAGTGGCGGATGCTGGGGAGAGCGTGGCTGGGTCCAGTGGGCACTCCCACGGCCAACTCTGCTGTTTGCCCTGCTTGACCTTGGTTGGCAGCACCAGCCTGTTTCCTGGGGGAGGGGAATAACAGAAGGGGCATGAACTTGAGTAAGAAGGCAGGACGATTTGTACAGGTTCCGTCCAAACCTGGCCTGCAGGAAGGCCAGACGCCTGAGCAAGGAGGACGCAGCCCCATCCCAGGCTGGCCCCAGGGGTTCCAGTGGGGCAGGGGCGATGGAGCAGGAGGCAGTGACCTGCTCCCAGTCCCTCCTGCTCTGCTGCCCTTGGGAAGGTCACCAGCCTTTGGAGTTCTCTGCCCTCCAGGGCCTTGTGGCCAGGCCAGGGCCCCTGCATTCCCAGGCCTCTGTCACGGGGGTCAGCCCAGCGGTCCTATGGAGCTGGCTGGCTGAGGTCAGCCCCGAGCCAGCCGCGTTTCTGCCTTTGGCACAGGAATGGCAGCCCATGGGGTGGGGCGGGGTGTCCTGCAACAACAGGGTGCCTAGGTTGCCGCTCAGCAGTGGCTGGCACGAGCTATGTGTGGACAAGCTGAGCATCAGGGACAGGACACTGGCCCAGAGCCTGGCTGCCCCTCACCCACGGGCACCTCCCTCCTTGGGCCTCGGCCGCCCCAGCCCCTCCTCTCGTGGGGGGGAGGGGGTATTTTGCCTACTAGGCACTGTGCCAAGCCCTGGCCTCAGCCTGGCCCAAAGGGGCTTCTGTCTTGTCCATCTGACTCCAGGACAGGCCGGTCCTTGCTAGAGGGGACGAGGGGTGCAAGGGCCAGGGAGCTTGGGGCACTGAGCACTGTCACCACTTGCCCGTGTGTCCAGCTTTGCCGAACTCCAGTATCACTCCGCAGTGTGTGGCCCAGAGCGGGTGGGGTCTTCCTGGGGACACTTGCCTCAGGGTGGGCCTGCTGACCTCCAGACCCAGGCAGCGGCTCAGGCCAGAGGACTGAGCCTAGTCCAGCTGCAGGTGCTTGTGAGGGGCTGGACAGCTGAATGCTGTGTGAACCCAGCAGCATGGCGCTCCTGGGGCTGGGCCACGTGGTCAGGCAGGAACACGACGCTCACCCCTGCGGTGCCCGTGGCCTCCAGTCCCCAGAGTGGAGCCCTTGGGGCCAAGCCTCCCGAGGGAACACCTGCCCTGCTCACCCCACACTTGCTGTCGCTGGGAAGCCAGTGGAGGCTACAGGGGGTGCAGGCCCATGGTCAGCACCCCGACCTGGTCAGAGGGGCAGGGATGGGCATGGGAAGTCTCAGATCATCGCCAGAGGCCGTGACACCCCCTGTAGCTGGGTACCAGTCTCCCAAGACCTGCCCTGAGCCCAGCCCCATCCACTCCAGGTGGCCTGGCCCAGACCTGTTCCCAAGGGACTGCCCGACTGTGAGGAATGCTGGAAGGATGGGGCTGGAGGTCAGAAAGAGGGGGCAGGTCATGCCAGGGTGACTCTGAGCTCTGGGGGACAAGGTGGGTGCAGCAACGGCAGGGGACCGGCTCTGGCTGGCCGGGGGTGGGGTGGGAGGGAAGGGCGGCCCAGGGCTGGAGGGTGGACTCCTATTCACCCTTCAAAGCCCAGACCCCAAAGCACCTGTTTTTCTGGTGGGTGCTCACTAGTGTCAGCTCTGCGCTAGCGGGTGCCGGACACGGGACACAGCAGCATGGTCCCCAGCGGTCACCAAGGCGGTTACTGTCTATACTTGGGGGTCTCACTGTACAAACAGGACTCCTGAGACTTACCATGTGAGGGGCCGGCCTGGCAGGTCCCAGCAGTGAGAAGGCGGGCAAGGGGCTGGGGAGGGGCGCTCGGGAGGGAGAAGCCGCTGCCAGGCTCGGGCCCAGGGTGCCCATGACCCTTGTCCTGGGTGGTGGCCAGGGCGTGCCTCTGGGCTGCACCGATGGCCTGCAGACGTGCCTCTCTCTATGGTTCAGTCCTCCCCTGCCACATGACAGAACTTGGGGACATCTGGGTACAGCATGGCAGCAGAGGGGAGTTGAGGGCAAGGAAGGCTCCCCAGGATGAGAGGTTGGGCCTCTAGGCCTAGGGGAAGCCAGGCCTGGCAGGTGGCTAGTGGTTCCTGGAGGCTGGGGGTGGAGGCTGGAACAGAAGGCTTAGGAGGGGCCCCCCAGAGAAGGGCAACAGAAGGGCCCTGTATGAGTGCAGGCCAGACGCCTGTGCTCTGGGGAGGCAGGTGGTCTCCCGGGGGCAGGGGAGGGCTGGAAGGAGGGGTCACCCTGCCCCCAGTGAGGCTCTGGGGCCGGGGAGAGCAGGGTGAGGCTGTGGGAGAGTCCGGCCTATCCAGCCCTAGCAGGTTGGTCTCTCTGGGCAGTAGACCCTGTACAGGGACCGGTCCTGTGCTGGGTGGGGCAGCAGTGGTTCCGGCCTTGACCTCTTCAGGACGACCTGGCCCAGGCCAGTGAGGTGGCCTTACCATCGCCCCCCCAACAAGGTGCTCCAGCTGGGACTCTGCCAGGCCTGGGCGCTGTGCCCAGCCTGTGCCTGCATGCCTACCACGTTTCCCGGGTAACAGGCCAGCAGCTGCCCTTGCCCTCTGCCCATGGGGCAATCTCACCGGGCGGGCTGGCCGGGGGGTGAGCCCTGGCTCCGGGCTGCCGCCGCCTCCTGCCACCTGGGCACAGCCAGGCTACCCTGCCTCCCTTGAGCCCATCCTGTGAGCCCAGAGTGTCGGGAGACTCCTGTGGCTGTGTGATGCCCTGGGGAGAGGTCTCCCTGAGGCTCTAGGAGGTCCCTGAGTCACCCGGCGTCACCTGAGTGGTCGTGATGTCACAACCACCAACCACCCTGACTGTCCACCACTACCGTGGCCAAGCTCAAGAGCAGAGGGGAGCGGGAAAGGCCCTGCTCCTGGGCACACTGCTATGTGACCCAGGACCTGGCCTGGACCCTCTGGGTCTCAGATCCTCATCCAGAGGACAGGGACACAAATCCTGCCTTCAGCTCTGAGCTGGGCTAGACGCGGCCTTGTGGGCCCTGCAAGGCCCCCTGGCCCTGCCCTCTCAAGTGGTGGGCAGGAGAGCTCTCCTTCTGTCCCTTCTCTCCCATCCCATCTCTGTAGGGGTGACCTCAGGCCACAGCCTGTGCAGCCAGGCATGGGGCAGCCCCTTCACTTTGCAGGGCAGCCCCTGGGGCACCCTCCTCTGTAAGGGCTGGCATGGAGAGGAGGAAGGGACAGGTGTGGCTGGAGGTGGGTGGGCAGAGCGTCCTTGCTGGCCTGTGGCCAGCCACACCCACCCAGGAAAGAGGGTGGAGTCATCTGTTTCACAGATGGAAAAACTGAGGCTGGGAGAAGCAGAGGCCACTGTGGTCCAGGGCCACCATAGGAACGTGTCAGGTGACATGGGGTCTGACCCAGCCAGGCAGGGCTCCCTATAGCACCCAGGAGGGGCTGGGGATGGCCATGCTCTTGGGATGGACTCTGATGTCTTCCCTTCACCACCCCGCAGTCACCAGCAGGTACAGAGTGAGGTACACCCCAGGGGGTGCTGTGGATGGAGGGGAAATGGGGACCTGCTCCGGGGTGGCCAGGCCATCTGTGCTGGTATCACATCTCCACTTTTTTTTTGATACTGGGGATTGAACAGGGGGAGCTTTGCCACTGAGCTCCGTCCCCAGCCCTTTCTATTTCTTATTGTGAGATGGGTTTCACTAAGTTGTCCAGGCTGGTCTTGAACCTGCCATCCTCCTGCCTCAGCCTCCCAGGTCACTAGGATTACGGGGGTGTGCCATCGTGCCCGCCCACCTCCTCACTCTTGGTGGAGGCTAGTAGGCCAGGGGCCTTGGGAACCACCAGGCCTCCTCACAGCTGCTGGAAGGCCAAGGGCAGCGCCCACACAGCCCTCCCCTTGCCACCTGCCACACATTTCCCCGGGTGCCAGGCGCCACCTGGTGGTGAAGCTGCTGTGACCTGAGCAACAGTGGAGAGCACTTCCAGACCCTCAGGTCTACACCACCCAGAGAGCACTAGGGGAGCCGGGCCCCCCGCTCTAGTGCCCAGTGGGTTGGGTGGCCAAGCTAATGTGGCTTGAGGATAAAGGGACATTTGGCCCAGCCCTAAAAAGACAGGAGTCCCTGTGGGCTTGTGAACCTGGGACTGAGTGTGGCCCCTGCCTTGGCCAAGCTGAGGCCCAAGGCCTCCTGTCCCCAGCCCACTGCTGGCTAGGACTTTGGGGAGGCCCCTGCCTGGCTCTTGGCCCTGTGTAGGTGGGACCAGGTCTGCTTCGTGTTTAGGTGCCGGGTTCTGCCTGGCCCCAAGGCCCAGCCGGGAGCAGGAGCGGCAGAACTGGCCATGAGCTCCTACCCTTGGGGTTCCCAGTGCCGCCTTGGGGACCTCTCAGCACACCCTGGTGCCCTGCCCCGCTCAAGCCTTGGGTACCCAGCTGCAGTTCCCCCTGCTGCTCCCGGGCCTGCCGCAGCCAGATCCCCACAGGGTGGGGTGTGAGGAGCTCTCGCACCCCTGGGCCCAGGACGAATGTGTCAGGCAGCCTGGGACTCTCCTCGATACCCGAGGCAGGGCGGGGGCGGCACAGGAGTGGGCCCCACAGAGGGTATCTGGCTTCCTGGAGGGTGGCCCCTGGTGGCTGCCCTGGGGCAAGGCCTGGCCTGCTGTCCAGCGCAGTCCCTGGGCACCTCACCTGTGCCATGTCCAGCACTCCTTGCCATAGACCATTGCTCGCCTGGCCGTCTGTTCTCTGTCCTCTTGTCCACCCAGGCCTCCTGCTGCCCCTGCAGTGGCCTCCCAGTGCTTCCTCAGACCCGACGGCTCCAGGGCTCTGCTCACCACTGTGGTCTGGGCCCATCCCCCTGGTCTCAGCCCTGATGGCTGTCACCTCTCAGGGCTGTCTGCCTGTAGGACCCTCTGCCCTCCTGGTGGCCTGTGAAGACCAACCCTGCCA
Organism: Geosciurus inauris; assembly: GCA_004024805.1. NCBI lineage: Eukaryota > Metazoa > Chordata > Mammalia > Rodentia > Sciuridae > Geosciurus > Geosciurus inauris. Next base: position 74,057 of record PVHX01003396.1, read on the forward strand.
AGCTGGGTTAAAACCCCTGTAATGGTCTCTGTACAGGACAGCCACTGGTGTGGTCAGGCTCCCTGGGACTCTGTGGGTAAGCCAGGGCCAGCAGGCCTTGTCAGCCCAGTGGGCTCCAAGAGAGAACACTGGGCAGCAGCCCTGGACATCTCTGTCCAGAGACCCTCTGAGTTCAAGGGCATCTCAAGGCCACTTACAAGGGACAGCAGTCCCCTCCCCAGCCTGGGCCCTTGGGTTCCCAGGGCTGCCTGTGGCTCTGCCACGGTTCCCCGGCTCTGGGCCCCTTCACGCTCGCTTTAACTCATTTGCTCACGTACTGAACATTTGCTCTGCGCAAGGCAGTGGGCTGGGTGCAGGGAAGGTCCCAGGACTCACAACGGGGGCCGGGGCAGCAGGGAAGGACGCACACCATGGGCCGGGGGTGGGGCACAAAGCAGCTCGAGGCTAGAGCCGCGCCCCCACCTGACCTCCATGGCCATGTCCAGGCGTCAGGCTCCCGCAGCCCCTCTGGGACAGTGATGGGTCAGGGCAAATTGAGCCCTCCGCAGTCCTGCTGAGGTGGACGACTGCATGGACATTGTCCAGGCCTGCAAATGGCCAACAGCCCTGGCTGGGCTAGAGGGTGACAGCAGCAGCTTCCATCACAGCCGGGGCCTCGCTCTGGGCTCTGCCCTGGGACAAGGCCTGCTTAGTGGCCCAGCAGAGCCCTCCCCTCCCACAGCACCCAGTGCCCAGCAGAGCCCAGGGCTCCCCCTCCACCCTCTTACCCAGAACCCGGTCTCCAGGGTCTCTCCCTCTTGGCAGAGCATGCCCTGTTCCACCACAGGGGTGCCCTGGGCCCTTCGGCTAGGGGGCTTTGCCCGCTCATGGAGGAAGAAGAATGTGTTAGGGGTCCAGCCGTGTGCTGTTAGCCTGGGGCCAGGGCCTTTGTGGGGTGATGGCTCCTCCCCACAGTGGGTTCTCCTCTCCTCCCACCCTGTCTGCTCGGCCAGCCTTGCTGAACTTGATGCCCAGGGACCTGTCAGTAATGGTGAGAACCAGGTCTGTCTTCAGCCTGGATTAGTTCAGGGGGTGCCGAGAGGGTGAGGGACTTGTGCTGCGTCACACAGCACATCTGTGGCAGGGCTGTGTTCTTTCTGCTGGGCGGTTCCTGCTGCTACACCCTGAGGCTCCTCTGCTGTGTAGGGGAAGCTGCTGGAGTGAGAGTCACTGGCCAAGATCCTAGCTGTTGGCCGACCTCCCTGGCGCCAGAGCTCAGCCTCTCTTGGCTGGGCACACGGGCCCTTGGGGAGGGGTGCCTCTGTGTGGAGGTGACCTCAGACCATCTGGACTCTATCAGAGGCCTTGGGATGCTCCCGAAGCCTCAAGACCCACAGGACAGTGGACTCTGGCTGGCCCCTCCTAGCCCCTGGATTCTACTGTGACCTCTGCAGGCATGGCCCTGGGCTTCCTCACTCCTGATAACTGCCCACCCTGCTGAGAGTGTCCCTGCCTCTGTCTCTGCCTGATTCCCCAAGGGCACCTTCAGTGTCCCCTCCTGTGGGGCCTCCTCTCCCAATGGCTCTGGTCCCAGGGCCCCTCCCTTGCCTCCCTGTGCTTGCTGCTGTCCTCCTGGGGACTCTTGGGAGGTCCCACACAGCTCCTCCCACCCCCCAGCACCACACTTGGCCCCTTCCTCTGTCGAAGGGCCCCTAGTGCCACGGGGGCTTCCTCACCCCTCACCACCTCCCTGGGTTTCCTCCTCCCGCCTTCTCCCTGTCCCCTCTCCCCAGCCCACCTGCACCTCCTCACCCCCCCCACAGCAGCGCCTGGGCCAGACACTGCCAGCCTCCAGGCCAGCTGCCCAGACCCCAGACACAGGACCCCGGGACCTGGACCCTGGTGGTGCTGACCCAGGCAACGGCAGAAGAAGGGGAGACCCAGGGCTTGGCCCAGGCCGGCAGGGAGGTGGCAGGAAGGGCAAGAGGGAGGAGAGGGGCAGGCCGCCACCTGCTTCCTGTCAGGAGGCCACAGGTGGTGCCTTCTTCTCATCACGTTTGGACACGCTGCCCTTGGGCCCTGGCTGGAGACAGGCCTCAATGCCCAGGGCCTGAGGAGGACCAGAGCTGGGACCAGGCCATCCAGGGCAGCCCCACCCCTGCCCAGGTCAACTCTGAGGGGAAAGTTGCTTTCTTCTGAGGTGCCACTTACCTGCCAAGGTAAACCCTCAGGTGCAAAGCAGGAAGGGCACTGGACCTGGCCCAGTGCCTGGGCCCAGACCTCCACCTGCTCCTCCTCGAAGCCTCAGGCAGCTGGGCAGGCAAGACGCTCCAGGCGCTGGCCACCCACTGCAGTTCCATCCTGTCTGCTGTGTGGCCTTGGGAAAGTCGCTCCACTGCTCTGAGCCTCTCCGCATGCCTGCAATGGGCGGGGAAGCAGCACCTCCGGGGATGGCCGTGAAGATGAGAGATCACAGCCGCACTCAGTGCTTACAGCTGTGGCCTGTGCCTTCCACTCCTGTCCCCAGAGAAGTTGTCCCCCCACCACTTAGGAGAGAAACCTGGCTGCCCATTAGACTCAGGTAACGGGAGACTCTCGGCCTGGTCTTGGCTGGGCAGCTCAGGAGCCCCTGGAGTCTTGGAGGGGTTGAGGAGGGACACGGGCATTGGCTGGCAGGGGTGTGGGTGATGAGCTTGAGCCAGCAGGCAGGGCATACGTGGGGAGGCAGCCATAGGGCACCTGGCGGCCCCATGAGTCCTTAGGCTCAGAAATAGGGGGCAGCCGTGGGATCAGAGCCCCTTGAACAAGCCAGACCTGAAGGCTCTCTGCTCCTTCCCTGGTCTGTCTCAGCCCTCTCCTTGTCCATCTCTGACATGCGCAGCACAGCTGGTGCTCCTCCCCATTCAAGAGAGAAAGGGACAGGGCTCAGGGTGAAGCTGTCCAGCCATGCTCCACTCCCGGGCGACACGCGGCCTGCCCTCACCTCCCAGACCCTGCCTGTTCCAGGGAGCAACATCACAGAGACTGTGCCCCCTAAATGCCACTGGATAGGCACAAGTCTGCCAGGTCACGGGCATGACAATAGGGACTAGACCAGGCCCCAGGCCCTCTCCTAGAGTCTGCCCTCACCTGGGCACCCAGGCTGTGGCCTCCCTTGTGCCACCCCGCAGCCTGAGGCCACCCCCATCTCCAGGCCTTCAAATGACCGGCCATCCTCACCCCCTTCCTCCGGGGCTCGCTCTTTGCGTGGCTGGTTGGAGGGGAACAGAGGGGGTGGTACTGTGGGAGGGGGATGGCACCTCCCGCTCATTGGCAGCAAGTAGGGTCTGCACAGGATGTGGCCAAACCTTCACCTGGGGCTGCACCTCCTTCCCTGTGATAGTAGGGCAGCGCGGTCACATCAGCCCCGTCACATCACTGTGCTGCAGAGAGGCAGGGCTGGGTGGGGGCTGGGCGGGCGCAGAGTCAGCACCTCACCTCTCAGACCCCAGCTCAGCACACTCACCCACCCCTGAGTTGCCCTTGAACCCAAGGCTTCTGCAGCCTAGAGTCACTCGCTTCACCTGGGGTAGTGGGTGGGCCAAGCTCATGGCCGCCACCACCTCCTGCTGCCACACGGGGTCACTGTTGGGAAAGGCACCGTCTGATGCCAGGCTGTGCACCCAGGGTCTCCTGAGGGCCAGGAAGGTGGCTTGGGGGATGAAGCAGGGCCGGCGTGGGCCCAGAACCAAGCAGGGGCTCGACCTCCCAGGGTGAACCCTGGGCGTGGGCACGGCCTTCTTGGACCCTTCTTCCATAAAAATATCCCCAATATATTTGTGACTGGAATCATATAGACAAGGATCACCCAGGCAGATACACCCACGGCCTGAGATGGCACGTGTCCACTCTACGGTGTGCATCACACAATAAAAATCACACACTTGCACATCATGGTTATACACATCACTATTTCTTATATGCTGTACATGTTGATATTTTAATGCCCGTTTTTCCTTTAGATTTTAACAGGAAGTAGTGCCTGGCAGGCCTGATGTGTGAACCCCAAGAGACCCCTTGCTACTGCTGGACCCTGCCTCTGCACTGGCCCCAGCCCTCACACTGGATCACAGCCCTCACGGGGGTCCACAGCCCTGTACCTTGATGTCCCCAATGCTAGGCAGGCCTTGGCTCAGCTCTGGGATGCAGGGTCTACTGGCTCCAGGGTCAGAGGTGGCTTTCTTGGAACTTAGGGCCTCTTGAAGGCCCAGCCTGGACATTGCAGAAGCCTGCAGTTTCTGACGAGTGACCTCTAAGAGGAGGATACAGATGTGCGTTGGCTCTGCCTAGGCTGTGTCCCACATGCTGGGGCCACCTGGGGGTCCTGGCCTGGCTTTCCTCCCGGGACCTGAGCTGGACGGACCTCAAGGTCAGACCCATATGCCTGCCTGGGGAGTTCAGTCTCAGAGCAGGGGTCCCTGGGGCCTCCAGCACGTGGCATACACCCAGCTGTACCCAGGTCCAGGGGCTAGGAGCCACCTCCTGAACCACACAGCAGGTGGCCAGGGACAAGGGCCTGGCTCTGACCACTCTCTTACACACACCAGCTGAGCACAATGCCCTCAAATCCTGAGGCCACCCTCTGATGTGGCAGCTCTGTGCCCCTGCATGATGGCTAGGCAAGCCCTTCCTGCACCCACAGTAAGATGGGAAACAGGCATGGTGACTAGAGGGCTGGCCTGGGCCTGAGGCCCCCGAGCTCCATGCTGCTGGCCAGGCGATGCAGCTGACCAGAGACTCCCCGCCCAGAGCCTGCATGTCCCCTTGACGTCCTGCAGTCAGCTAAGGCACAGCACTGGACGGCAGGGAGGGACTGGTGTGGCCTCTCTCAGGAAACCACCCTGACTTCAGGCCCTCCCCTGGGATGTCCTGCTGTGGCACAGCTCTCAAGGGGGGCTGCACCCTAGACCTTGAGCTCTCAGGGCAGGGGCCGGCTGCCACTGCAGTGTAGGTACCAGGAGGGAAGGTGGAGTCCCCTAGACATTCACAGGCAGCTCAGGCAGCCCAGTTCAGGCAGAACTGGCCGCAGCCCCAGAGGTGGGGCCTGAGCTGTGCATGGGGTGGGGGCGGGGTGGGCTCTGGGACAAGGGAGGGGTCATGGGTGGACAGTGCAGGGCAGGACAGAGGGAGCACCCCGAGACTCAGGCCTGGTGGCAGGAGTGTGGAGACAGACTGCTCGGGGAAAAGACTTGGCCACCAGCCAACCACAGGTGAAGGCTGGATATGCCATCTTGTCATCTACCCCAGCCTCAGAGGGAGTCAGGAATGGGGCACACCACAGCTAAGGGCCCCCCGCTCCACGTACCAGCTGCCAACACCCAGCTCAGAGGGCCTCTGCTTTGGGAAGCCCTCCTGCTGCATAGTCCCCTCCTCTGGACACCCTCAGCCCTGGGTCCAGCCTGCAGCAGCTCCTCAGCGGCAGGAAGAATGGGCCCAAGGGGTGTTTGGGGTGCTGGTCTGCCCAGGCGTGGCTATGCAGGGCTGCAGCTCCCCAGAGCTGAGGCAGGGCAGGGCGACTCAGGATGGAAGCTGGGGCCAAGGTGGCGGCTTGGGGAGTGGTTGCCTTGGGGGAGGGACCCGGGACACAGATGGGCATGTGCACAGGGGTGCCAGGGCCAGGACCCAGCTGTTCTAGCACCTCCAAGGGTGAGGTGTGGCCAGGGTCCTTCTGCACACTCAAGCTGGGTAGCTGGGGATCGGCCTCCAGCAGCCTGAGACTATGCAAGAAAGGTAGGTCACTACCAGATGGCAGTGGCCCAAGACGAATAGCCAGGTTCAGGGCTGCCCTGGGCCTGTCCCGAGGGAGCCAGGCATGAAAGGACCACAGGTCCTGGGGTCCAGTCAGGCACAAGGGCTGAGCTGCTGATCTGGCTGCAGGCTGGGTCTCTGTGCTCAGCATACCTGGCTCAAAGGGGTGCGTGCAGGGGGAAGGATGTGCAGGGGGAAGGGGTGCGTGCTGGGTCTGGGGTGCAGAGAGGTCCCCAAAGGCACCGGGATGGGTGGGCCAGGAGCTCTAGACAGGTTAGCCCACTGGCCCTGGAGGCTCCCTGCCGGTGACCCTCACATAGAACTGTGCCCTCCACCACCCAGCCCCTGGGCTTCTGGAATGAATTGACTCCAAATCCTGTCAGAACAGCTTTTATTGACATCCTGGCCCCCTCTGCAGCCCCACCCGCCTGCAGCTCAGGCTCCCCTTGCGTGGCCTGCAAGCTGGGGTGGCCCTCCTGTGGGGACGTGTCTCTGGGCTCCTCAGGGAAGGCAGTAGGTTGTATAGTTATCTTCTGAGGGGCAACATCACTGCCCTGAAACCACACAACCTACTACCTCACCCCGCTGGCGCCCCAGCTCACGGTGCAGGAGGGCCCACCCGCCTCGCCGCCCCACGCCCAGCCCCGCCCTGCCCAGTGATGCATGGCCACCAGAGCTGGAGGGCTGGGCAGGCGCAGGGCAGGAGAGAACGTGGAAACCGGTGCCTCGTCAGGAAGAAGGCGTGTGTCTGCTGGTTGGTGTTGGGGGGCTTCCGGCCTCCGGGCTTCAGTTTCCCTATCTACCTTCAGGCTGTGCCTGTGGGCACCCCTGGGTGTGCTTAGAGAATGCTCCTCTCCTCTCACTTCCGGCTTGGCCTCCCTTCCCCACCCAGGGACACCTACAATGAGCTGGACGGGCTGCCCCACACCAGGCATATGGGATGGACGGCCTTGGGGTGGCGGGCTAGGCTGATGCTTATTGCCCCATGACCTTGCCAAGTCTGAGCTGCCGGCCTGCAGATCCTTCCCCTGGTGCCAGACGTGGGGCCAGAGAGGGAGGCTGGGCCAGCGGTGCCCAGTGTGACACGGGCCAGGGCAGTGTCCACTCCGAGCCCCTCTGCCCTGGACAGGTCATGCTGCATCTCCTTCAATCCTCACTTGTCCCATTTCATGGATGAGGAAACTGAGACACAGGGAGAGGTGCTGAGGGACCCATCCAAGTCCACACACGTGGACCCCTTCCCACTGCCTGGCAGCCCCTGCCCCACACCCCACGGCCCTCCCAGCCAGGGCGGCGTCTGTCCATCGCAGAGATCACAGCCACTTCAGGAAAGACAGTAGATTGTATAGTTAACCCACAGCAGGGCAGAGCCCCAAACTATACAACCTACTACCTCACCCCAAAGGGCGGTCAGTCTTGGCGCCGAGTCGGACTTCGGGTTTCCACAGCCACCTCCTGCCAAGGGGAAGAGAGCTGGGGAGGGCACAGGTGCCAGCAGGGGCCCGGGGCTCTGAGCTCCCCAGACCGGCCTCTCCGCTGGCTGCCAGCCTCACCAAGCACAGAGCACAGAAGGCTGCAGGAGACTACCAAGCAGAGAGGGACAGGAGAGAGCAGAGGGTTTCGGAAAGCCCAGGGGCTTTTGGTCACAGGCAGCTGGATCACTGCCTACGGACAGGAGCGGCAACGTGTCCCCAGGGATTCCTCTTGCCTTGGAGACACTGGGAGGAAGGTACCACTTGCCGAAGACCAAGTGTCCAAGGGTGCTCCTGGGGTCTGTCTGGACAAGACCCACACACGGCCTTGGCCTGCTCTGTGTTGTCACCAACTGTGTGCATGACCCAGGGCCTCGGGTTGGGCAGGGCCCAGGTCAGCAACTTCCCCTGGTCAGGCAGGGGCCCCTTCTTGTGACACAGGGCTTGCAGAGACAGCCTCGAATATCAGGAACCACAGCCACCAGTGTGGCCATCACCTTCCCGGGGTCCCCGGCAGGGATGCTGGTGAAGCAAGTACTTGTGTTAGCCCTTCTCACAGGAGAGGAGGCCAAGGCATGGAGGTCATGTGACTTTCTAAGGTCACACAGCTCATGGTGGCAGAGCTGCTAGAACATTCTGCTTCCTGTCTAGCAAGGCAGCACTATGGCTCTGAGCTCCCTGATGTCCACGCTGCCTTAAAAACTGCCCCAGACCTCCTGCAGGCCCCTCCTGACAGGCCGGCACCTGGCTAGGCCACCCCATCCTTACAGCCCTGGCAAGGCTGGGACCACCCAGTCCCCTTCATGGTGAGGAAACTGAGGCTCAGAGGCTGGAGTCCCTGGCCTTAGGTGACGGTGCTCTCAGCAGAAGGCAGGCTGCTTGCTCTCAGGCTCCAGGCATACCCTCAGCCACTGCTGTGGCCAGTCCCAGTGAGCAGGGAAGCCACTGCTCTGGGTGGGCCTTGGACACCTGCCACTTTGGGCCCTTTCCCTAGAGGGCACAAGAACAAGCCCCAGGTCTCCATCCCTGTGAACTGCATTGGGGCTCAGGTCCCGTGCTCTCTACTTAGAGCTGGGGGCTGCAGCCAGGAGGGTCCTGTGTGGGTGGCATCCAGCCCATGGTGGCAGATACCCATGTTCCTCAAGGCCCCAGAAGGAAGTGTGCACAGAAGCCGTTCCCTGGCCTCAAGCTTACACCCCTGGGCTGCAGACAGGACCATTGTATCCCTCAGCATTCTCGGGAGGGACAGGGCCCCAAGTGTTCCAATGGTGCACAGTCTAAGCAGGAAGTGTGGGGGGCATCTTGGCACTGCCCAGCCACCAGGAAGGGTAACGGGCTGTGGTCAGCCTAGGTACCAGGGAGAACACTGGCTCCCAGCCCAGGGCCCTACTTGAATGTCTGGGAGGGACCAGAGGTCCTGTCAACTGCCTGCATCTGGACCCCAAGGAAATGGCTTGAGGAGGTGGCAGGGCTCACCCTGCCTGGGGTCCTCTCAGGGGCTGCTGAGCCCTGGTGCTGCTGTTGAGGATGTTTTGTGGCAGGACTACCAGGCAGGGGAGCTGGCTGAGAACCTGGCTGCCTTGCTGCCACGGGACTCTAGGCACATCCCAGACCCTGTGGGTTGGATATTCTTACTGGGAGGTGGGGTCAATGCAGCAGCTGCCCTGGGGGTTTCTGGGCACTTTCTAGGCTGCATGATTTTGTTCTTGTTGTTGTTTGGCAGTACTAGGGATGGGGCCCAGGAGAGCTCTTCCACTGAGCTGCACCCTCAGCCCTTTTTATTTTTTATTTTGAGATAGGGTTTCAGGCTGACCTTGAACTTGCAATCCCCCTGGCTTAGCCTCCTGAGAAGCTGGGATTACAGGTGTGGCCGTGGCGCCCGGTGGGCTGCTCTTAAATAAGCAGGGCTGGACACATGTGTGCCACCTCACAGACCCCACAGCCCCCACTCTGCAGCCTGCACTTGCCTGTCCCCACCAGCCTGGGATCATGGCAGGGCCAGCATGTGTGAGCGACAACAGGGAACAGAGAGACACCCTGGTCCACTCTGCCATAGTCCTCTCTCCCTGGGCCCCAGCCCAGCCAGGGGGCAGCAGACGTGACTCAGTTTCCCTCAGTGGCCTTTCTTCTCATTCCAGGTTAGACTCACCTGTGCGGCACCTCAGGTTGGTCTTCAAATAAGGGAGAAGTAACCAGGGAGTACCAGGGTCACACTGGAAGGCTGAGGGGTGGAAGGGCAGAGAGAGGGGGCTACCTCAGCACCTCCATTCCCCAGGGCCCTCGAGGCTGGGCAAGCCTGCAGGATGGACAGGTGCACACAACCACGAGCTGGGGACAGTGAGTCCTCAGGATGCAAAGGAGACAGGGCCGAGAGCTCCTCCTCCACCCAGATGCTCTGCGGTGAACCGCTGATCCTTCGGCCATGTCTGGTCTGAGGCGAGGCGTGAGAGAACCTGCGGAGACCAACAGGGTCAAAGGTCACCATGTCAATGCATCATGGGAAGATGAGGTGGGTCAACCAAGGAGTCTGCTGGACAGAGGCAAGACAGCGGAGGCACAGTTTGGGCCAAGGTCTGGCAGTGGGACAAGGTGCCCACACAGGAGCCTGAGTCTGGGGTGGGGAGGGAAGGCAGAAATGGCTCTGACCCCTGCCTCCCCACGACAGAACCTCTGTGGCTTTGCTCTCAGTGGCGGGAGGCCCCCTCGCTGGGAGGAGGGTCAGCTGTGGATAGGGGCAGCTGCCTGGGCACCACCTCTTGGCCTCTCTGGTTTTAGAAACAAGAGCAACAGGTATCAGCCTCTGGAGATGTGGCCTCCTCCTGGGCCGCCTCCTTGAGTGTCACCTCACCGACACCCCAGCTAGCCTGTCTTTCACCTGGTGGCACTACCCCCAAACAGGCCAGGATCGAATGGCCTCCACGGCCAGCCCTGGGCCAGGCAGTGCTGGGTCCGAGGTAACCAAGCCCCAGCTATGTCCTCGAATGCCCAGGACAGGGGGTGGTGTCCTGGCTCCTGCAAGTGCTGGAACCCGGGGGCGGGCGGGGGTGCCGAGGAAGGGCAAAACTCGTGCTGGCCCACTGCGTGCCTGGCCTGTGGCACCCAGCTGGGCCACAGGGGACTCAAATCCCCCTCGCAGGTGCTGGCAGCCTTCCCTGGGACCTGGAGCAAAGGCAGCCTGGGGAAGGGCTCCCAGGACCCGCCCAGCCATGGGGCTGAGAGGGCCTGCCAAGGACTCTCGTCCACTCTGGCCAGAGTGCCCTCACAGGACCAGTATGGGTGGGAAGACACTGAGACAAACCTAAGCAGGAAGGGACCTGGGTGGCCCTGGATGGAGCCTGGGCAGCTGGAGGGCTGCAGGCCTGAGCCCAGGATGCCGGGTGCACACCACTCAGGTCTGTGCAGCCCTGCCCCAGGTCCGCCTGGGGACTTCAGGCCAGGTGGCCTCTCTGAGCCTGGGTGTCCCCATCCCATGGTGACAGGAAGATTAAGCCATTTGGTTACTGAGGGCCCAGGGAGGTCATGGGGGTGGGGTGCCTCCTCTCCCTGAGCACCAGCCCTGCCTGCATTCCCAGCCAGCCAGGCCGTCCATCACGACCAACACCCTCTCCATGAGCCTCTGCTTCCCCCCACCACAGCCCAGCCAACTCGGGCTCCCGTCCCAGCCTCCCAGAGCAGCAAAATGCCCCGGGCAGGCCTCCCTGCCTCTGGGCCTTTGCCCTGGCCTGTCCCTCTGCCAGGAGCTACCAGTCTACGTCCCCTGCTCCTTCCCACTGGGCCAGTGCTGCTCAGTGGACCTGGGTCCTGCCCCAGGGCTCTGGGCCTGGCCTTGCCCTCCTGGACTGCAGGGAGTGGGGCTGCCGGGCGGGGGCCAGCCCTACACGCACTCTTCTCAGCCGAGCCCTGCTGTGCTTCGGCCGCCAGGCACAGACTGTGGCCCCCAGGGGCTCCTGCACTGCTCGCCCCACCCAGGCAGCCTACACAGGGTCCAGTGACTCTTCAGCCAACAACACAGCTCTGGGCCAGGGACAGGATCTCCACCACTGGGTCTGTGCACCTACCGCTGGGGCCATTTCTGCATGAGTGGGGGAAAGGCCTTGATTCCAGGTCTGGGGCCAGGGGCTGGGATTTGCTGGGCCCACCTGCCCAACAGCCTGGGTGTGGCCATGGGCTTCGAGGCTTGAGGGGACCACAGAGACTTCTGCTTTGTCAGGAGGATGCCAGGGAATGGCCTGAGACAGACCAAAGGGTCTTTCCCTGCCAGCCTGGGAGCAGGCCGGGTGGGGTGGGCGGTGCAGTGTGAATAGTGCCCCTTGAGAGGAGCTGCTTGGGAGCGAGCCGTCGGCAGACGCCCTGCCATCTGCCAGCTGCCAGCTCTCAGCGCTTGGGCCCGGCCCCGGCCTGCAGTGTCTGGCCACAGGCAGGGTGCCGGGCAGGCCGGGCGGGGGAGGAGCCAGGCCAGCCAGGACAGGTGCACTGGAGGCCTCGGTGGGCAGGTGGCTCTTTCAGGGCTGGGCGGACGTCTGGAGCGAATGAGGCAGACAGACGGTGTCACCCTGAAGTCACCTCGGGCTTGGCTCAGGGCCACCCAGAGCAGACCCGACCCAACTCTGGCAACTCCCCCTCCCCGGCCACCCTGATTAGGTTTCTCCCATAAAGCGGCCAGTGTCTCTGCTCAGCAAGCTGCGCCCACAATGGAGTCTGGGAAGAAGGCGAGGAGGGGTGGCATCGGGGGTCAGGCGGGAGGCGGGTCCCCCCACAAACGCAGCCCATAAAGTTAACAAGACATGCACACTGGCTGCTCTGCCACTCTGGTGGGGGCGAGGGTGCACCCAGAGGTGGTCGTGCCCACTGTGCCTGGTGGGCCTGGGACTAGGGTGAGGCGGGCAGAGCACCTTAAAGGGTTAAAACTCAGTCTCTAGCAACATCTCATGTGACATCTGCAAAACAACAAATAATGCAAGAGTCCAGGACATAAAAACAAATTCAAATGAAGGTGGGCCAGTGCCCACCTGTCCTCTGGCCTCGGGCTGCTGTGCGGCTAGGCTGTCCTGCGGGGGCTGTGTGCAGGTGCCAGCAGCCTCGGCCCCCAAGGCTCACCACAAGGCCACAGTGGCAAAACTGGAACTGGAATCTGGACTTCTTCATCCCCAGCTTTCCCTGGCCCTGAGCACCTGATGCAGGCTGAGAAGGCACCTCCATGAAGGAGCCTCTCCCTGGCACCCTGGGTCAGACCCGAGGCCTGCCTTCCTCGCATGCCCATCTGCAGCCCCAAGCTGGTTCTCCTTAGTGCCCTGCCCACCCAGCTGCCCAGGACAGCCACGAGGGTAGAGTTTACCCATCTAGCTCTCTGCTTTCCTGCTCCCCAGGCCTCCGGGAGGGGCAGGCTCAGGGAATGTGCACTCCCCAGGGGGTGGGCCAGGCCTGCTGTGGTGGAGCCACACATGCCCACATCTACAAGTGCTGAGCTCTGTCACCCATAGTTGCTTATATGAGTTTAGGAGGCCCTGAGGGTCAGGGTGGCATCTGGGGAGCCGGGGGCCTGGGCCTAGCTGGAGAGGCTTGAGCAGCCCTGGCAGGGGGGTCCGGGTGGTCTCCAACAACGGCCTCCAGCAGGTGAGCCAGCCCTCTGGGCCTCAGCTGTGTCCTCTATAAAATGGGTAGGAGGTCAGCTCCCAGGGCCCTCTGAGACTGCCAGGGAAGCCCCTTGTCCACGCCCCAGGGTCAAGCCAGTGTATTTGCTTGGTGTCCAAAGGGGCAAGGGGAGCGTGGAGCCCTCTCCTCCTGAGCGGGAGGCGAATGGCTGGTGGCGAATCATCAAGGCACACACATCCCTGAAAACCATCTCTCTTCAAACCTCATTCGGAGTCCAAGATGGGGAAGGCGGGAAGACGAGATGCAGACACCACATTAAAAATGCCCCAGCGTGAATCCCGCCTGCCTGTGGCACACACCCCTTCCACCACCCCTCCAGGGCCTGGCCCTTCTCCGGGGAACTCTCCCTTGTGGGGAAGCCTGGGGCCCCCGAATCCCCAGGAGGCTCCAGGCCTGGTTTGGTATGGCACAGTGCTGGTGTGGATGGCAGGTGGTACTCCACCTCTCTGTCTTCCACTGGCCTCCCTGGAGCAGGGACAGGGCCTGTGCAAACTTCACTTTGGGGTGACAGAATGTTCCATCAGGGAACTGTGGAGGAGTGGAGCCTGGGAAGGGCTTGGTGGGGACACCACAGGGCCCTGGAGAAGGGCCTGAGCTCTCCCTACAGCTGCACGGAGGACCTCAGCCTCACAGGAATCGCAGGGCTGTGGAGCGCCACTTCACACTGCCCACAGGCAGGGTGCCCATCCTTTGGGGCACCTTTTTCAGGCATCCCCCCCATTTCCAGGGGAGTTCCCACCAACTTCTGAGGGCCTTGTTGGCAACAGGTCACAGGCAAGCAGGGACGGCAGACTGCTCCCTTCCACCTTGGGAGGCTGCGGAGCTCGTGGTCCTTATAGCAGTGGCCACAGTTGGCTTCAAGAACCAGGCCTCACCAGACACGATGGCACACACCTGTGATCCCAGCCGCTGGAGGGGCTGAGACAAGAGGATCGCAAGTTCAAGGCCAGCCTCATCAATTTACAGAGACCCTAAGCAACTTAGTGAGGTTTTAGTATAAAGGGCCAGGGATGTAGCTCAGTGGTCAACTGCCCCTGGGTTAAATCCCCCATACCCCCACTCCTCCTGCCACAAAAAGGAGCCAGGCCTCCCGTTTGCTGCCCTCCAGCCTCCCCAGATGCTGGGGGCTTCCCGGGCCTATCCTGCAGCTCCACATCCCAGCCCAACGTGCTACTTCTGGTCCACTGGGTACTGGGAAGTCACATGATTAACACACAAGAGTGGAAAGCCAGGAGAGGGAGGCCCAGAGGACCTGCCTGATGAGCTGAGGGTGCTGGACACGAGGGCCCTGCAGGAAGGAGGATGCTGGGAAGGTGGTGGGCTGGGGGAACAGCGCACTACACTTTGCCAATTCCAGAACCTCAGCAGCCCAGGGCTTACCTCCTCCCGGAAGCCCCGGGCCTATTTCCCCAAGGATGGGCAGAGCCTGCCACAGGCCAGTGGACTGACCGACCACCGTGGGACCCCAGCATCGGGCATTGTGCCTGAGCAGGGAGCCCCGAGGTCCTCCGTCAGGTCAGTGGTATGAAGGGGCAGGTGGGCCCAGAGGGTACTTCTTCCCTCCCTGGTGGGTTCCAAAACAAACCTGCCCCTGCTGACAACGTCTGGGGGAGCCCCCGCCAGCCAACCCTGCTTCTAGAACCATCCACTCCAGCCCCACCACTGAGGACCCCCTCTGTGAGCATGGCTTCAGGGACATGGCTCCTGGGCTCTGGTGAGCAGCCTGCCTCAGGGTGGCGAGGGGCTGGCAGGGCTGGATGAGGGGCCTGGACTCCCAGGCTGCCCTGCCAAGTGGCTGTGCCAAGCCTGGGGTGGCTATGGCCAAGGCCGGGCAGGCGGGGTTGGTGCTGGGCTCTGTCCAGGCCACCAGGGCAGGCAGTGCGCAGGGGTCTCCCTCCCTCTCTTCTCCCCTCCAAGATCACTGCCCGCCTCAGTTACAAAATGGCGGAGGGCTGTGGCGGCCATTTTGTAGAGCCCTTGGAAGACAAAGGCAGCCAAAGCCGGAGGGCAGGGTGGCGGGCAGGGGAGGAGCATCACTCCGGAAACGGCTCTGGATGGCTTGGCCAGAGGGAGTGGGTCAGGCAGGCCCTTTCTGGAACTTTCCTCCTGCCCAGGCTCCTGGCCATCCAGGATTTCCAATGGCTTGTCACCCCCTTCAAGAGGCTCTGGGTGGTCTTAGGGGGACAGGCCACCTGCCCCAGAGCTTGCCTACCTTACAGTGGAGGCCACTCAGCATGGTCAGTGAGGCCTCCCCAGCCTGCACTCCGGGACTAGAGGTCCTCCTTTGCCCTAGATTCAGGTGGGTCCTCACTGTCCTAGCTGGAGGCAGCCTCCATGCTGGCGGAACTCCAGGGGCCACCTGGGCCAGGCAGTAACTCCCCCCTGATGCCGACAGGCCCTAGGGCAGCCAGCAGGGCCGATGGTGCCAGGAAGTGGCACAGTTGCCACAGTGGCCATCAGAGGATGCTGGGAGGGCCCACTCTAGGATGGGCAGCTGCACCCCCCCGCCACCTCCCATGGCTGCGGCCCCAGGGTATGCTGGAGGCCTGTCCACGTCGTCTGGGTCCACTGTGCCCAGCCACTTCCCAAGAAACCACCTACCACTACTCTGTTCCCTCCTGTGGCCTCTGGTCAAGAGGCCTCTGCTTCCAAGAAACACTGGTCTGAAGCCCATCCAGGGCAGAGCCCAGCAGCAGTGGGTGCTCAGTGAGGGCCACAGACCCACCCCAGGCATGAACCCCAGGGTTTGTCTGAGTTGCTGGGGCCACCTGGGGCCACCTTCTACTGTGGGTGTCAGACTCGGTTATCCTTGAGCCCCAGGTGTGGGGTTCAACATGGTTCCCTCTGGGAGCCAGGCCCACTGCCCGTGCCCCAAGCCTCAGGTTCCCAAACACCCACATCTGCAGCAACTCCTGGTGCACAGGAGGCCTTCCTGGCCGGAGAAGAAGCAGACGGGGACAATTCCCTTCAGAAAATCAGCCAGTGCCAGGACGAGTGGCCCCGTGGCCACGGCTCTGCTTGGGCCCTACTCCTGCCGTTGGCCATGGAGTGTGGGTAGGCACTGGGGTTGATGCCACAGCCTTGGCTGGGGCACAAGGGACAGGAGGGCACACGGGGTCATGGGACAAGGCCCAGGGGGCTGTCTGCCCCAGCTCCCCCTGTCCTGGGCTAAGTCTAGCAGACCAGGAGAGCAATTTCCAGTCAGTCAAAACAGAAACCCTGCCAAGTGAGTCCCTGTCCCCCAACCCTTCCATGGCTCCTCCAGTCCAAGCTGGTGTCCCACTCGCTGAGGCTGCAGGCAAGAAGGGAGCTGGCTGGTTCCCGCCTCCTGAGCTTTGGCTTCTGGAAGGTCAGGCAGGGACAGTGAGTCCCATTGTGGGGAGATCGAGGCTCATAAAGAGGCACCCTCAACCACACCAAGCAAGCGCTCTCAGGCACCCCCACCCGCCCCCCTGCATTCTGCCCCTCAGGCTCCAGCTGGGGGCCTGGCCCTGCACAGACACAAAGGCCTAGGGCAGCTTCTGCGGAGCCTGGAGGGCGAGCCTGGCTTGTGAGCACACAGAGGCCCAGATGGCACTGGGGTTCTGGACCAGGTGCCACTGTTCCAGCTTGCCCAGGGCAGCCTGGTGCCCTCTCTGTAGCCCCAGGAGGAGTGCTGGAAGGACACGGCACAGAGGCCACCGATCCCGAGGCTGGAATCACCCACGTGGGCCTACGGTTTGCACCTGCGGGCTGGCTCCCCAAGGGAGGGGCCGGTGTAGGCCCAGCCAGGGGCAGCCTTAGCAGCAAAGCAGGTCCCCAGCCGTGCCAGAGTGGCAGGGGGCTTTAGTCCTGAGCAGCACTGCAGAAGTGCCAACTGCTCTGCTGTCACTGGTCCCCAGGCCACCCTGGCCATCACAGATCCCTCAGAGTGGCTGGGGCTGGGAAGACGGTCCCAGTCCAATTTCCTGGGTGAGACTTGGGAAAGCCCTTGATGTCACAGAGACCCTGCTCCCTCAGCTATGGAGAGACTGGCAGGGGCAAGAGCCAGGCAGGAGCCAGCAACGAGACCCCACAGTGGGCGAGAAGCCCCTGCCCTCGGGCATCCCTGCAGGCCCATGAAGCTGCATGTGAATGTCCCACAGGTGTCCAGTGTCAGGCACGCCACATAAAGGTGGTGGTGCGCAGGGGACCCTGACTTCCACTAACATTCAAAGCAAGCGCTGCACTGACCTGAGGTGGACAGGTGGACAGCTGCAAGCCTCAGGCTTCACCTGGAGTCACCAAAAGAGGGGCAGAGGCCTGGAAGGAAAGAGATGTGGGGTGAGTATTGGGGCAGCTCTGGGTGTGTGCGGGTGACCTCCCTCCTTCATACCTATGGCCTGGCCCTCCCTGCCCAAATCCCCGTGAGACCTGGCACAGCTCAGGAGCCATGTCTTTATTTATTTATTTACTTACTTATTTTGGTACCAGGGATTGAACTCAGGGGCACTCGACCACTGAGCCACATCCCCAGCCCTATTTCGTGTTTTATGTAGAGACAGGGTCTCACTGAGTTGCTTAGTGCCTCGCCCTTGCTGAGGCTAGCTGTGAACTCGTGATCCTCCTGTATCAGCCTCCCAAAGTGCTGGGATTACAGGCTTGCGCCACCGCACCTGGCTAGGAGCCATGTTGTTTATGCGACTGTCCAAACATGGGCTCCAACATGGTTTCCTGGGTCCACCCCTTTCTAAGATGCACCAGTCAGCAGCAGGGTATGGCTGCAAGGATGTGAATCCGGGGAGCAAAGAGTTGCAAGTTCAGTCAGGCTGAGCTGAAGCCGGGCACGGCCTGGGAGGATGCACTGCCCTCTGTGTGGGTTTCCAGGGTTGGGGGAACTGGCTGCAACACTGCCCGAGGCAGTCAGCCTGAGCTGCCCCAGCAGGGCACAGGCGAGCTCCCTCCCTTTCTTCCCTGGTGGGGCTGGGCCTGTGGGACCCTGGAGCTCAGCATGGGCCAGCAAGACATTCCATCTACAGCAAGAAATGTCTTTCCCTCTTTGCTTCGGCTGCCAGGAAGCTCAGAGCTGAACTCCACCAACTGGGAGTTTCTAGGCCTCCCTTCAGTTTTCCCTTTGCCCCACTGTCCTCTCACCACTGTCTTCCCACACTGTCCATGTTGCCCTAACCTCCTAGGAATGTCCCCACTCCCTTCCTCCCGTGTGACTGGTGCGGGTGAGGTGTGCAGGCCTCATCTCTGCAAGTGGTGAGGCCTGGCTAGTTTAGAGTGGGGCTGGGCGCTGGCCCGGCCACATCTGGCTTCATTTTCTCCTACTGATATTTGGAGGTAGACAGAGAGGTCCAGATGCCCTTTCACAAATGAGACACCAGGATCCCAGGGAAGAGCCGCGACCCCCTCAAAACCCCAGAGCAGTGAAGTTGGAGGGGGACAGGGCCAGAGGGTCTGACCCTGGTGCTGTGGCTTAGTCCACATGGCCACTGCCATGAGTCCCCAGGGCCGGCAGCAGCTGCACTGGGCCAAGCCTTGGGGCCGTAAGGACACCTGCACGTGGAGCTTTCTCCAGGAGTGGCGGGCACTGCCTGAGAACCTGGAGGCCCGGCAAGGTGACCAACAAAGGCCGCTTGCCCTGCCCTGTCCAGGTGACATCCAGCAGACCCAGGGCCACCACAGGGAACTGCTCGGGCCCTGAGGCCTACAAGTGGTCACCCCTTCCCGTCTGGCCACCATCCCATGTCCTTGCTGGCCAGGCGACTTCCACGCCCCTTTCCACCCGAAGCCGTGCTGCCACAGCAGGCTGAGCTGCCAGTACCAAGACCTGCGGAGGCCCAGCCGAGAGGGAGGCCAGGAGAGAGCCAGGGCAGGCCAGATGTCTGGGTGGCCTTCTTTCTGTGGGTTATAAAGGCCTGCCATCTCTGGTGCCGACTGTGTGCAGGGACTATGTGGCCCCCTGGGGTCCTGCACAGAGGTCACAGATACCCCAAGCTTTACTGACATCCCCAGAGCCCCACCAGGAGGCAGGCTGCCCGCCCTGCAGGTTGGTAAACTGAGGCTCGGGATGCTGAGATTCTGTCCAGCTGGAATGCTGGGTGGTGGGCTCGGGTGGCATGCCTGCCACTTGGCCAGGCTGCTGGTGGTGGTCACACAGAGCCAGCTCAGGGGAGCCTTGGCACCAACACCCAGCCCTCCCTGTCCTCCCCCAGGGCACTATGTTCCTGCTCGATTCCATCTGCTTCAAGGAGGCAGGCTAGGGTCATCACTGGCCTTGGGAAGGCCACATACCGGCCAAGGAATCCTGGGCACTATTCCCTCACTCCTGTCCTGGGTCCTCACCTGCTGGGGGCCAGGCTGAACACCTGGGAACTCTGGCAGGTGGGCCTGATTGCAAGGTGGGGCTGCAAGGGCAGGGCTGGGGCTGGGGTCCCTTCTCTGCCAGGTCACTCATCTCCGGGCAGCTTCTAGCCAGAGTAAGCCCCTCCAGGCCCAGCCTGGGGCAAAGATGCATGGCCACGAGGTGCTGGATGGTCTTCCACGCCCTCCGTGGGCTCCTGACCTCCTGGACAGTACTCTGGGACGGGCCATGTTCTGTAAGACACAAAGAGACCCAGGTGTCAGCTTGGCAGGTCTGGTGGCTCAGGACAAGATTGGGGTCAGCAGGGTGTGGTGTCCTCTCTCAGTAACCCCCAGCCATGTGCATAGGCCCCAGAGACCCAGAGATTAGGAGCTCCTCAGGGAGGCAGAGGATCCCAAGAAAGCCCCACTAGACTTGACCTTGGCCCTGCCTGACCCACACCCCAGAGGAAACCCCAGAGGCTGGCTCCCAGCAGCCCAGCCACGGACCAGCATGCCCTCTTGGCCTCAGAGGAAAGGGTGGATGGGTCTGGGGGTGGCTTCTCCTGGCTGAGGGCAGTCCCTTTGGGGCAGTGCCCAGGAATGCCCCTCCTGCCTCACTCCAGCCCACTTTGGCACCACTGCTGGGGCTGGGAGTTCTCCCCATCGCAGGCCAACTCTCACCCATCCTCTAGACCACCTCTTCCAGAGCCTCCTGGGTCAGGGACCTTGGTAGCTCTAGCAGCAGGCTCCGGGTCCCTCAGAACCAGTGCACACGTTTGCACTGCCTCTCTCTCCAAGCCTGGAAGCTCTGGGGCAGGGACCTCACTTACACAGCCATGTGTGCTGGTCCTGCACAGTGCCTGGTGCCCACCTGACAGAAGTGTCCCACCACCCTCCCTGCTCTTGGAATACATGACATTTAGGGCTTACCAGGTGCAAATGAAACATGGGTCTTTCCCAGTGGTCACTTGAATGATCACTGTAAGCCAGACAGAGGAAAACCAGGACTGGCGCAGACACCAAGGCCCGAGGCCATGACCCCCCTCCCGGCCTTGCACACCTGGGCTGAGTCCTCTGGACGGTGCCTGCTGCTTCTCTCTCGCCCTCCTAGCTGGGCAGAGGCCCGTAGACCCTGGTTACAAGAAGGCAGGGCCAGTCCTCTCTGGAGCATGGCCATTTCTAGACCCTGTCACCTGAGGGCTGGGGTCCACCCTCCTGCCAACAGGCTGAGGGGTACAAGGAGCAGAGTGGGTGTGGCAGGCTCATCAGTCCCTGTGCCAACCAGCTCCTGCCTCCCTCCTGTGGCAATGTCTCCAGACTCCTCGAGTTGGTTTGAATCATGAAGCCCCAGAGGCTGGAGTGACCCACTGAAGGCTCCCATGAATACGCTTGGGCCCAGGACCCCAGGTGCCTGCAGCAAGCGCCCAGCCTAGCCCTCTCCTTATCCTGCAGAGGCGGTACCAAGATAACCCCTCTCCGAGGGTGGAAGGAGCCTGATCACCTAGCCAGCCCTCAGAAACCACGTCTTCACCCAGAGGGCTGCCGGGAGGGGTGCCCAGGCCAGCTGCTGCTGCGCTGCCGCCCGCAGACCCTCTGGAGCTGGGGCACATGACCACCTCGCCTGCTTCACAGGAGAGCAGCCAGCACCTACGGGACTGCCATACCTGCATGGCCAGACACCTCTCCCCTGCTACCTGGGGCGTGGCCAAAGTGAAGCCCCCTACCTTGGGGCCCAGCAGTGCAGCGATACCCAATTTAAAGAGCTTGGGACCCCCTGCTGGCCACGTGCTGCAGCCCAGCTAGGTGACCACGTGACTCACCTCACCTGCCGTACCTGGGCTGGAACCATCTCTGAGGCACACTCCCTGCACAGCAGCTCTGAGCCCTACCCAGGAAAGGACCTCTGGGGACTGGCAGAGCAAGTGCCTGCTGGGATTACGCAGGGGCATCTGCCATGGCAGTACACTGGGGCCCGCGGGCCAGCAGCCAGGCCTTCCTTGGTGGAAACAGCACGATTTAAAGTACCTCTACGCAAGTGGGGCTTCCAGGCTGCAGGAGAAACAGCTATAGCGAGAGTGGCTCTGGGGGCCTTGGCACTGTCCCTTGGAGACACAGGAGTGCAGGGGCCTGGATCCCAGATGTGGAGCACTGTGACAGAGCCCTCCAGCCTCAGAGGTGCACGGACAGACTGTCCCCAATAGCCGACGGCTCTATTCCTTTCACCTGCTCTCCCCGCGACGCCATGCCAAGCCAGCCGAGTGACCGCAGCGTCTGGCAGGTGGGCAACAGCTTGCGCCCTGCCTGTCCCTCCTCACCTCCTGCCGCTGCCCAGTTTCAGTGGCTGGGCTCCTGAGTGGTTGGACATTATCACTAGCCCTCGGGGCCTTTAAATACCTGCTGGGAGAGTGCCCTCCCCTGTCAGGGCTGCTGGGCCTCCTGAAGCTGCTCTCTCAAAGTCTGCGCCCCATGCTGTGACAGAGCCAGCCCAGGCCACCTTCATGGTCTGTGGCCTATCAAGACGGGCACTGAATCTGGCAGACTCTGCACTGGGCTATGCAGGAGTCCTGAAGCCCACCCAGCTCCAACCCCGCATGGTCCTTGGCCCTGCCCACAGGCATCCCTGGGTCCATCCAGAGTGGCCCAATGGGGCCCTTAGGTTCCTGTCTCAGCTGGACCAGCCCCTTCCCCTGTCTGGACTTTAGTCACTTCATCTATAAAGTGGGACATGTCCCCTCTTTGGGTTTACACACAGGGTCAGAAATGAAGAACTCTGAGCCCAGGCACAGTAAGGCTCAGTGGTCAGTGGCACCAATCCTTCCTGGGCAAAGGAACGTGAGAAGCCACCACAGGCTTAGTGCCCACAGAAATTCCTCCACAGCCTCTTTCACAGCTGATGGACTCTACCTGGGCCTGAGGCTGGAGGGGCCTAGGGAGAGCTGCAAGGGCAGCTGGGGACATAGGCTCAAGGACAGTGGGCAGGAGCTGGGTGGACACTGCTGAGGCCAGGCCCTGGGACCGGGAGGCACTGAGCCCTGGTAGGACCTCCTCATTGGCTGAGCCAGGGGCCCAGACCACGGGTGCCAAGACCCCGAGGACTCCACCTTGTACGCCTGTGTCCCGCATCAGCTGGCTACCTCGGAGTCACAGTCACGTGGAGGATTTCTGCCTACAAGGTAAGCCCCACAAGCTCCCTGGATTTATGTGGACAAATGCCATGAAAGGACAAGGACCAGCTTTGGTGACACTATCAGATGCCCAGGGCCTTTCAGGGAGCAAGTCCGAAGTCAGGAATGGACTGCCCACACCCTCCCAGACTCCCATGTCTGGCAGACCCACAAACCAGGGCCATGTCCCTAGCTCAGCCGCTTGCCTGGGGCCCAAATAACTCTAGTAGGGACCCTGGTGGTCAATGGTGTCTAGGCCTGGGGAGTGCAGACCCCTTGGGGTCAGCCTCTGAGGGGGTCCTGAGAGGATGCAGAACCTGGAGCCCAGCAGGCCGAGCAGAATCCTCCAGGCTGTGTGGCCTTCGGACGCCAGCCTCTCTGAGCCCCGATGCTGTGTGTTCAGGAGGGCTGTCCACACCTGAAGCTCAGCACGGATTCAGAGATGACAGAAAGACAAGGCAGGTGGGACTCCCAGCGTGGCCCAGTGCACAGGAGGTCTCACCCCGGGTGGCCACCTGTAATGGCACTGACCGCAAGCTGATTCCGGAGAGGCAGGCCATGGCCAGACAGTGGCCGCCCACCCGCCCGCCCAGAGTGCTATACCCAGTGCATCGTGGCTGACGTTCTCATCTGCAATGGCAAAATAACGGCCTGGTTTTAAGGCGGCTAGGAAACAGAGGCCTGTTTTCTCGAGGATGTCACATGCAGCTCTGACTCAGAACATTCCACCTGCGGGAAGGAAACCAACGAGGGTGGGTCCTGTCCTCGAGCAGCGTCCCTGCTGTGGTCATTGAAGCTGGCCTTGTGGAGCCCCCGTAGCTCCGAGTGGCCTCTGCTCCTGGTTCACAGGGAACACATGCTGCCCACGGCTCTCCTCGTGGGGAGGGCGTGCAGCGAGACGCGGTCGGTCTCGCTCCTGCTATTCTCTCCATGGCAGAAAGGATGGGAGCTCAGTGAGCAAGGCTCCGGGGAACCGAGGACACGAGGAAACGAGAACGCTAGGCCTCCTCCACCCGGTTGGCACGCAGCATGTCACACCCGGGAGGGACCTGTGCATGGTGCACCTCTGCCTGCCTTTGGAAGTGGTTCCCACATCAGGAGCCCAGGGTGCCATGCTGGACAGCTGTGTGAGTGCCACCACGTCACCGTATCACAAGTGCCTGGGAGAGTGGGCAGTTGTTTCTAGGTCTTCGCCTCTGTATGAGGCGGCACTGGGCAGGCACCTCTCCAGCTTCACGCCTAAACCTTCCCTTACTCCCTGGGGAGCCCCACAAGTGCGGTCTCCGGGCAAAGCCCAGGAACACATTCAGGTCTGAAGCTGCTGCTCCAAGCTTGGACCCCAGAACTCTCCAGGGACCCACTTAGGTCAGAGGGGAGAGTGAGGCAGATGGGGAAGCTGGGGCTCAGAGCAGGACAGCAACTGGCCCAAGACCACACAGCCCAAGCCCACGGGTCATGCAGAGCTCCCAACGTACACTTTTCACAGAGCCTTAAGCCACCTGGACCTCAGTGGCTAGATGGCAGGTCCTTGTGGAGCACGGACCTTACAAGGTGAATGATGGAAGGCAAGGGACCGGGGGCTGCAGTCCCAAGTGAGGGGGCTGGGCCAGTAGGAACCAGCCTCTGCCAGAGCAGGGAGGGCAGCAAGAGGGCTTCCCACAGGAAGAGACTGAGAGTCGCACTGGGAGGCAGGATGGCCCGGCAATCCGTGGACTGGTCACGTTTGGCCCCAGCTGCAGGCTATGCATTGCTCTCTACCATTGCCTCCTACCAGGAAGGGCCACGGCACCTCCCGCTGCACATTAACCCGGGACACTCCAAAGCTGCCACAGCGAGACCCCAGAGACACCGCTGTGGGTCCCCCAGCCCCAGGACGTCCTCTCTCCACAACTGCTCAGCCTGTCCGTGGCACTGGGATGCCATCTGCTTCACAAGCCCCAGTCGGCCCTCGGGGGACAGTCGTGGGTGAGGGGAGACTATGGCGGCACCGTGGCCTCTCCTCCCATGTCACTCACCCAGGAAGTTCCAGAGAGCCTTCCCTAGCCAGGCCAGTGCCCTGTCCTGGGGCACAGAGGGGAGCTGGCCCTCCTGCCCAAGGCGCTCCCAGGCAGACACACAGGTGAACTGGCTATCCCACTCAGAGCTGTTAGCCCAGGGCAGTGGGTAGGTGGGAGGGTCAGGGGAGCTGCCAGGCAGTGACGCAGCCATGGCCAGGACAGCGGGCAAGGAGCTGTGGAAGGCCCAGGCTGGGGCCTGCCTCATGGGCCCTGCCCCCAGCGCTCTGCAGCGACACTGGTTCTAGGGGGCTGTCTCCCAGGCCCTGCCCTCCCTGGGGCCCTCACACGATTGTGGGCAGAGGCGAAGGCCCGGGCTGGGGACGGCGGCCTGCCTGCTCAGGCTCTGCCTCCGAGACACTTGTGCAGCCCGCAGCCCTCAGCCTCCCCATCTGTAGGACGTGGCTGGTGGCATCCCAGGTAACAGATGTCCAAGCTGGGCACACAGGAGCCCTGTCCTTTTCACCAAGCCTTCTGCCAGTGCCTGCTCGGTGCTTGTCCCCAGGAGACAAAGCAGAGCTAGGGTGCTGGGCAGCTTCCCAGCCTTCCCCACATGGGTCTCCAGAGCAGGGACCAAGAGGGAGGTGGTGGGGGCAGCCGGTGCAGCGGGCCTGCCTGCTGTAAATCACCATGCCATGCTTGGTGGATCATCTGGGCACTTAAGCGCCTCTGTCTCGTCTTTCCCTTCCCCAGGGAAAGGTCCCTCATTTCCTGCTGCCCCAGTCTCCTGTGTGTCTGATCCGGCCTGGCCAGGATGCAGCCTGCTGCTCTGCCAGCTCCCCGGGCACTTCTACTGGTAGGGGGAGTGTGGCAGGGTGGTGGCGCCAGGATGCATCATGGCGCCACCACCCCCACCAAAGAAAACTGACATGCCTTTGAGCTGTGGTGGCAATGTCCCCAGGACCCATCAGTTGCTCCCCAGCCACTGGGATGGGTCAGCAAACCCAAGTGGTCTTAACAGGAGGCAGAAGTGGCAGTGTGGACCCAGTCCCTTGGCAGCAGCAAAGGACAAGACAACAGCCTTCAGCTACTGGGACACACTCTGGGGCAGCTGCTTTCAGCAGCAGCTCCTGGTGTCCCACCTTCCCACCACAGACTTGCGGCGCCCCAGGACATGTGGCCCCGTCACCACTAGAATCCTGTGCTGGTGCCACTTCAAAGTGTCTCCTCTGCCACTTACCCAGTCCTGACCCCTCCTCCACTGGCTCTCACACAAACCCCAGAGGCCAGGGTTACTCTCCCCCTTTACAGGTGAAGCCCCTGAGCCACCGAGGCCAAGTGACTTTCCGAACCACCAGACGAACCTCTCCCTGCTGCAGAGAGGGCCACTGCTTGGGGCTCTGCTCCTCGTCTGTGAGCTGAAAGGTGTCCCAGGTGGGGCTGGCACCCACGGGACTCAGACTCGGCAGAGACCACTGCCTGTGACATCTGGCCATGAGCAGGCAGGAGCTGAAGACTCGGTGGGAGGACACACAGCAGCCATTTGACGGCCAGGCAAAAAGTCCCCAGGGACTCATGCCAACACCTGTCTCTGCAGCGCTTCCCACCCCCAGCCCCGAGTCGGAGGAGGGTGACCCGCGGCTGGCACGCAGGCTGTGTGGCTGCCATGGCCACACCGAGGCACCCCTGCTGGGTTCCAGAGCCAGCCATGCAGCAGCAGTTCCCCTGCCCCTGGCTCCTCAGGAGCGGCTGGCCGGACCCCCCCCACTGGATCTCAATCTCTACCCAGGTCCTCTGGAAACCTCTGTTTCCAGAGCCCTCGGGTTCCACGGTCAGCACGATCGAAGCCTCGACTCATGGCGTTCACAGCCCCGTCACAGGACCAAACAGATGCCAGTGGTGTAGTGGGCACAGCCCCTCAGGCCCCCAACTGTCCCACAGAGCCAGGCCTGCCATGCTGCGCATCCATGGGTTCAGCTTCTCAGACAACCATCTCCAGCCAAAGTCCACGACTCCTTCCCCAAACACAAATGCCGCCCTGTCCTGAGCATGCGGGGCTGGCTTTTTCTTGCTGCTTTTTCTTGCTGCTTTTTCTTTCCTTTACGGCATTTCAAAGAAGTCAAGAAACTGTCCAACTCTTATGTTGGGTAAACCAAGGCCCAGAAAAAGGAAGGGGCTGGTTCAGGTTCCCCTGTGATTCCACGGCTGGGTCTGGCGCCCAGGATCCAGGCCTCAGTCCAAGACAGCAGGACCACAGCAGCTGCTGGTCTGCTGAAGACCAGCGGGAAGGGACAGAGGTTACTCCAGTACTGGGCAGGACCTGCGTGTGGGAGACTGGAGCCCATCAGACTGCCCCGGGGAGGCTGGCCAGTGGGGAGGGTTCTGGACCTTGGGCTCCCTGGCACAGACTGACTGGTGCTCAGTCGATGTGGGAAGAAACCCCAGGGGCAGCCCTGAACCCAGGGGCAAGGCTCCAGGAAAGCAGGCCGCTCTAATGGAAACCAGTCAGCGGGCCGAATGCAGCCCGCCCCCAGGGTTTCCATGGGGATGGGGACAAGAGGTGGGGCTCTGGCGGGGCTGCAGCAGCAGATGTATCCTACACAGGGCTGGTGTGGGGCGGCGCCTGGCAGGGGGCCCTGGGACGTGGCAGGCCTGAGGGTTGGACTTAGGGCCCTACAGCCACAGCCCTGGCGGTCAGCTTCGGGAAAGAGCCCAGGGCCGAGTCCACCTCCTCCAAGGGGCCTCCTGGAGCCCTCAGGTGCTCCAAGTCAATTTTTGGAGCCTTACTTGGCTGACCTGACCCCAGTCAGCATCTCCTCAACCTTAACCCAGTCCTCCTGAGGGTACCGGTGTTTGCTGATGACATGAAACCCGCCTCTCAGGGTGGCTGCCACACCTGGGAGCTGCTGGGGTACCGGGCCTCAGGTCACGGTGCCCCTCCAGCCAAGAGCCCTGCACCCCACACGGTCTGCTCGGTCCATCCCTCAGGGCGCTGTCCAGCCTCCTCCTGCAGCCACACCTGGGCCTGGCGCACTGCAGGCGGCAACCTTGGAGCCAGTGCCCTGGAGAAGGGAGCAAGCCCGGCACTGGACATGCAAGGGACAGGCGTGCTGCAGCTTGGGCCATGCAGACAGGTGGGGTGGGGTCCCTTGGAAGGGTCCCTTGCCCCTGCCCTGCTTGCCCTGGTGTCACAAGCCCGCCTGGTCTTGCATGTGGCACTCAGGCATGCAATCACATAGTTTTCCCCTCAGGGCCACAGGAACACCGAGAGCCAGGGTGACCCTGCAGCTCCCTCCACCCATCACATGCTGCTTGCTACCTCCACATGACCTCAGCCCACCAGCACATCAGGCTGCAAAGGCCCGGAGTTCCCAAGCCAGCAGCAGGGTATCCTGGAATGTCACTGGCCCATGTCAGCAGGCTCCAGACACTGAGGGAATGGCCACCTAGCCAGGGAAAGGTCCTCAGCCCTCAGAACAGTGTGACACAGGATCCCCAGGACAACTCCTGTTCTCCACGGGGAAGAACTCCAGGTCAAGGGAAAGGGCCCCCCGGCACTGGGCATCTGGGGAGAACTGGCCAAGGTCACTATCCAAGAGAGACTGAAAAGAAGCAGGGGTCCCTGTGGGGCTTCTCAGCAGAACCACAGGCAGCTCTGGTTAGGGTGCTCCCTGTCACCCACTAGCTGTGCAACCGGAGAAGTTCCTCAGCCTCTCTGGGCCTCGTTTTCTCACACAGAAAGCTTAGCACCCAGTCCCGCTAGACTGGCACTTCCACTGGGGCAGAGACCACGAAGGCGCTGTTTATTCTGTGCTCTAGTGCGAACACAGTGCCAGCACACGTGGATTCTGAGGGGTGTTGAGATGGAATGGGATTGGGCAGATTCAATTGTAACTTAAATGCTTTAAAAAATGGATGCAGAACACCTGGCTCCGACCCCATGGAGCCAAGCCCGCTTGCGGTACTTGACGTGCGTGGGCTCTCCCCCGGGGAAGCCCAAATGTGGACCCAACTCTCTCCACTGGGCCAGGCTAGGGCCTTCCTGCCACGCCATGCCTCCGATCGAGCCCACCCAGATGGTCTCACCCTTTCCCTGACAGCTGGATGCTGACTGTGGTGGCCATGCCTTTCCTGCCCTGGCACCTGCCTGAGGCCGTGTCCACCTGCAGGCTGGCACACAGTGGGCAGCACATCTCAAGGCAGAACGTCCCCAGGTGCTGGAGCACCAGGATGGAGGCCTTGACCCTCATGGTCCAACCCTCACACCCGAGCGTCTCCAAGGTGCTGGTGTGGCGCGACCTACCATTTGTGCATTCACACCATCTCCATGCCACAGAGGCCTCCACACGTGGTTGTGGTGGGCTCTGCAGGGCGTTCACTGCAGGTCACGTGTGCCTCAGCCACGTGGGTGGGGTGGGTGGTCCCAGGTGGGCCTCCACATCCCGTGAAGTCGACTGCATCAGTGGATCCAGGAGTGCTGGGCAGGGCAGAAATGGCGGATCCCAGGATCCCTCCACTCATGTGGGCCGGAAGTGTGGGCACACCCACCCCAGGAATCCGGGGGCAGGGCCAGCGCCCAGGAAATTGAGCCAGAGGTTCCCGCGCACACTGTCCGCCTCCCTGGCACCCCTGCCACTGCCTGATCCCTTCTGGGGTCTGCAGTGGCAGGCCCAGGCTGCACCCCATATTCCACCTGCCTTAAACGCAGAGCCTAGGGAGTCCTGTGGCCCAGTGCCAGGACCCTCACCCTGGGTCCACTGACAACACCCCGCCACCCAGGCGCCATCACTACATGAGAAGCCCGTGGCAGGGCATGGCTCTCCCTGCCCAGAGGGGAAACTTAGGCTGGACCGGGGTGCCCAGGCCTCCTGCTCTCCCCACAGCCACTGGAGGGACAAGGAGCCAAGCGGGGCCTCCCAAGAGGGCCTCCCTCTCTGCTCCGAGCACCAAGGCCAATGCCGTGATCCCATTTCGAAGGATAGAGAGCCACAGCCTGTGGCCACAAGGGTCTCAAGGCCGCTCACTGGAGGGTGTGTGGGCGCCACTCGCAGCAGCCATGGCCCAGCACACAGGGGGACGTGGGTCCACACGTGGCACAGAAGGCCCTGCAACCAAGGGGGGCGGAGGCGGTAGCCGGCTCGTCACCAGCCGCCATTTCCTCTCCTCTGCCCAAGGCCCACGCCCGTCTGCAGCCTGCAAATGGCCGCGCAGGGCAGGCGGCAGCGGGCAGCAGGAGGCCCGGCCAGGGCCTTCCTGACTGTAGCAACTCTGAGCATACCTGGCTGCACCTGGATGCCAGCCGCCACAGCCTGGGGCCAGCTCTGGGCGGGGGGACAATCGGTCCAGGCCCCAGGGACACAGCCCTGCCCCCCTGGGAAGGGACAAAGACACCTGCCCTCCTGCTAGGGGCACACGGGTGGGGCCTGGGCGTTGGCCTACGAGGGAACTGGGGACATCTGGGCACACACCTCAGGCAAAGACTGCGGGCACATCCGCACCCAAGCCTGTGCCACAACGGGCATAGTGAACGCCACGGCAGAGCACGCCAGGGCCTCCAGGAAGGAAGAGGGGCTCGAACCCCAGCTGACCTGGGAAGCCAGAGCCTCGCTGGGGGCCACTGCCTCTGAAGGTGGAAGGCAGAGGGGACACTCCTGGCAGGCACGTTCTAGGGTTCCACAACACAGTGACGACCTAACGGCACTACGGGTGCCTGTGACAGGCCTTCCGAGCACTCGGTAAGTGGACACTTACTGCCCCATTTCACAGACAAACCAACCAAGGCAGAGAGAGGTGGAATGACCCTCCTCGGTCAGTACAGCCAGAAAGCAAAGGCAGCTCAAGGGGAACAGGACGGAAGCCTCACATCCCCCACCATGACCAGCGTGCCCACCCTGGTGCTGAGACAGGGGCCTCATCTTTTCAAGCACCCTGACCAGGGCAGTAGTCCCCTAACTCCGGGTGACAGCACCCAGGCTGAGGGACAGCGGGAGAAAGTGAAGTGGTCCCAAGCCAGACCATAGCGCGGCTAGGCAACAGCCCCCGGCCGCTTGGCAAACTGCTACAACTTTTCACTCCCGCAATGCCCCAGCATCTCCACCAACAGGGACTGTCACCCAGCGGATGCGGGACTGGAGCTCCAACAGGCACCTCCCCCACACGCCACCAACGCAGGATGAACACATTCTCCACGCGGGGAACTGCAGAGGGTGAACCCAGATTCTGGAAATGGGAGGCAGATGTTTTAAACGTGGGAGAGGGACAACATCGAGGTCAGAGCTGATGACATCATGATGTGCACATTTCACAAAATAAAACACTTATCATCATTTGCAAATTATTGTGGCTGTAAAACTGCTCGGCCCTTGAGTGTGCTGATATGGACCCGTAAATTCTGCACCTTGTTATCTTGGTGAGATAATTTTTTTAAGTTTATAGCTCCTCTATGTAGCCTACTCTGAATTTGTTTTAAAGTTTGGATTTAAATGTACCTTTAGACCATCCAAAATATTTATCATCTGATTTTTCATAAAGGCTCAAAATAATGACACACAAGTCCACACAGGACAGCCAGCAACCGTACCTGTTTCCTACAGATGAAGCTATGAAAAGCCAAGGTCCCACTCCCCAAAAAGTCTAAGTCGAGCGCACTACACTGTCTATGCAGCAAAACAAGATAAAAAAAAATGGTAACTAATTAAAACATCTAAGGTCTTCTGACAGAGGGCATTTGGAGTTTTAAAAGACAAAGATCAAAAATTAAATTACATTGTAACGAAGGTGATGGCTGATGCTCGGCTGAAGTTTGCAGGGGATGATCTCACCGAGTGCCTGTTTCCGTACACAAATGCAACTTGTTTATTTTGACCTCAGTTCTTCGAAATTGTCGACTCCACAATTGAAATATGCTGTGTGTTCCAACAAGTACCAGGCAGTCGTAATGACAGACCAGCCCATCTGTGCTGCGAGAATGTATAATTTCAGTCTATAGTGGAATTTATATAGAAGCAATGATGTGAAAAGTGCTTTGCGTGGTACTTTCTTAAAAAAAAAAAAACTGCCGAGAAACACTGGATGCTATGGAGGATGCTGAGGTTCTGTCCAATTGAAAAAACAAAAGCCAAAAAACCAGCACCTACAGTATTTAGCTGACTTGGGGGGAGTGTCAGGTGTTCACTAGGAGAGATGCTTAATGACAGCTGTTCACATACAACCACCTCAGGAGGCTAAGGTACCAGGAATCTGTGTGAGCCATACACATGAAAAGCACTAGATGAAAAAAGTCTGGCAAATACTGATTTAGGGTGAAAATGCTCATTTATGTAATTTTTTTTTTGGCTGTTTGCCTCTATCTTGTCCAAAAAGATGAATTAATGCTCAGTAAATTTTACCATCTATCATTTCAGAGTTTAGGATTAAAGGTACCTACATTCATTATATCAAAAAAAAAAAAACCCCACCCACAAAAACTAAAAAACAAAAGAAAGATGAGGGTGGGCAGCTAGTAAAACACGTCCGTTCTTTAAAAGCACCGAACCCCTCTTTCCTCCCTGCCTCTTTTATCTTCTCAACTCCTTTTCCTTTAAAATACATTACACTGTTTTTTCCTATTACTTTTATTTTGCCACCAATGTTTTATTCGATGCTTGCTAAATATTTGGGTGGAATGGATCCTCCAGCCTGCAGCAGCAGAATGTGGCTGTCACAGTCATGAAAATGTTTTAATTATCTCTGCTATATATGCCTGTCTCTGCAGCCCCAGATCCTCCAGTATCGACTGCTGTCTAATCTAAGAACAAAAGCAGCTGCAGATACCCCTCGCGCGAGCTGTCCGTTTTCCTATTTGGTGGTGTGTGCTCTGGCCTGCTGCTCAGACCGAGCCTAGGACACCCAGGGTCCACACGCCTCCAGACTAGAAAAACAAAGATGTATTTACGTGGGGATTTTCCTCTTTGTGCGATTCAGAACTTTCTGAGTCTGATTTTCCATTTCCCATAAATCAAGACACCAGCTACCCTTAAATGTGGGAAACCAGGCCGTGTCAAGGACGCTTCTGTCACTCTGCCAGAGCATTGGAGGTGAGCGTGGAGTGGCCCTGTGGAGCCCACCTCTCCATGCAGAGGCTCAGAATCCTGAAGGACAGGGACCAAGCTCAAGCAGCCACCTACACAGCCCACAGACAGCAGAGCAGAGGGCACACAAAGGTCTTCGAGGGACTCTGCCCCACAGGCAACGCTTCTGGCTCTGGATGGCCTGGCACAGCTCTGCAGGTGGGACACCAGGACGGGCCCGGGCAGGCCTTGGAACCTCCCAGGGGCTCTCTGAAGGTCTGTCTAGTGGACGGTGCCCACATGCACCCCTTGCCCAGCCCGCCGAGCAGGGCAGTTACAAGCCAGGCACAGCACTGTGAGGTGTAAACCCCAAACTTAAATAAGTGCTTAAAAAGCAAAGCTCAAAACAACCTCAAAGATTTTTCCCCGCACTGAGCTCAGAGCCAAAAAAAGCTCTCTCTTCTTTCTTTCTTTCTTCAAAAAATAAAATAAAACGAAAGGCAGAAAGAACTAGAGCCCTAAACTGTGGAGACGGTAGCATTAGAGATGCAGGACAAAATAAAAGGGGCTCTGTTTCTGGACACAGAGTCCTCCCTCCCGGGTGCCAGCCTGGCCCTGCCTGCGCGGAGGTTGCTGGGAGGAGTCCGGGACGGGTCTGGTGTTTTTCCTTTTACTACTCCTGGCACCGCCAAACATAAAAATAACAATCATGATGAGACCCCCACAACAAAGCGACACAACCAGGCAAGAAAGGGTCGGCCAGCCCACCCAGGCCTCCTGCAACATTCGTTCAAATTATAATTGAACACACGGCTACTGTGAAATAACAAACATTCATTTTTATTATGAATTCTAAAGCCTGTAGCTTTGGATCTTAAAAATAAATGGGCTTGGCTTCTGCCTCTTCCCCGCAGCTTTTGGCAGGGCCTGCTTCACTCGAGATGGGGGTGTGAATAGAATTTGGGGTTCTGGATAAGCCAATTAGAGGGGAGGAAACAGAACGGACCTGGGAACACAAGATGGCAGGGCCCTCGGCTTGCCTCCAGCAGGAGGGAAGAAGGTGACTTACCGAGGTGCAGGAGCATGGAGGCGCTTTCCCCAAAGCCAGGAAATGAAAATGATGTCCCCTGCCCCGGCCGGTCACCTGGGCAAGGGAGGAGGGAGGGTCCCGCTGGCCAGCAGGCTGTCCCCAGGTACCAGCCCCGTCCAACAGGCCCTCGGGCCTCCTGGGCTCTGGCTGCCCACCATCCATCGGTCCCTTGGTCCTGGCCTGGGCCTCGGCCACTCCGGCACCCAGGGGCAGGACTGCCAGGAGCAAGTGGCGCTGGGGGAAGGCCCTGCTGCCAGCCCAGGAGGACGAGGAAAATGCTACTTTTGTCTCCTGCTCTCATCTGGCACTGGCTGCCCGGGGAGGGGGGGCCAGAGGCGGCCGCTGCGGCTCGGCCCCGCCCACCGGGAATTTTCGAAAGATGCTCGTGGGTGCGGGAGGGTGGCAGACGTGGCAGAGGCGGGTGGGCCGGGCCCCCAAACCCACCACCAAAAAAGGAGGGGGCTAGCCGAGGGGGAGAGGGAGGAGGATGCCACAGCGTCTGGCCACTCAGCAGCCGGCCCGAGAAAGACGCTGGGAGTGGCCCGGCCCAGGCCCAGCCCCGGCGCCCGCCAGCCCCGTGGACAGGCAGCATGGCCCAGGCGCCATGTTGCAGCGCCTGCCTGGCCGGGCCGCTCCTAGGGCCCTGAGTCCAGGCGGCCTGGCTTGCTTGGGGATAGAGGCCACATTGTTCCCATGCCTGGCTCTGCAGAGGAGTAGGTGGCGGCCAGCACCCTGGCTGCTTCCCTCAAGGGGAGGCCAGGGGCCACCACCCCAGGAGCTCCCACCCAGAGCTGTGCAGTGGACCAGCTAACACCTGTGGCTGCGGGTGCTGAACTGGCCAGGAGTCCAGACCAGCCTCACGTCTACCTGGCCAACTGACCATTCGTCCTCCTCGAGCCTTGGTTTTCCCATCCACACAAGGAGGGGGACAACTGCTCCTCCCAGGCTGGGCTGCCAGGATGACAGTAGGAAGCAGTCTGAGCACCATGCCTGGCGCCCAGCTGGCACTGCATCTACTGCCCTGATGCAGTAGATGGAGGGCCGAGGGTCCTTGAGGCATCCAGGCAGGTGGACAGGAAAAGAGAGTGTCAGGGCTGGAGCCCTGGCTTGCTCTCCCTGCCCTCTCCAACCCTCAAAAATCCTTCAGTGCCAGAGCCAATGCTTGCCACCACCACCGAGACATGTTTCTGTGTCCCTGCCCTGGGACCCGGCTCCACATGCTTGGGTTTGAACGTGGGCACTTACACTGAAGTTTATCAGACTCTGCCACCCTTTCCATCCACCTGGCCACCCCATCAGCCCAGCCTCCCCTTATGTGACACCAGCTCTGGTCACTTGGGAGAGCCTGGGAGGAGTGCAGGCTACGCCAATCCCTCCACAGGTGTCTGGGCCCAGCAAGGCCAGTTCTATGCCATGAGTGACCACGGCTTGGGCTACTGCCCACAGAGGCCCACACCCAACTTCTGACCTGACTCCTGGACACAGTGAAGGACTTTCTGTCCACAGTGACTCCAAGTAAAGAGCAGCAGGATGCAGGGGTAAACCCCCATCGGCCTATGGGGACAGGAGGTCTCCAGACGTCTGCACTGTGTTTAGCGCTGCTTTACACGGGCTCAGAGACAGTCGCACCCAAAGCCAAGGGGTGGGTGGAGCAGTGAGAGGAGGAAGCAGCCCGAGGAGCCCTGCGATCCTCAGCTCTGGTCTCACGCACACGGCCACGTGACCGCCCGCCAGCTGACGCCAGAGACAAAGCAGGTAGGATTCCGATGCCATGCGCTCAACCAGGAACGCCAGGAATCCATGCCAACAACGGCTTGGTATGGCTGCCAAGAACCTGGCCCCAGGAGAAGGGTCCCCCGTGTTCTGTGGAGTGGGGCCTGCCGGGCTGGCCAGCACCACAGGGGAGCCACTGAAGGTTTGGTGGCTATTTAGGAGAGCAGGCAAGCCTGGGTTCCCGCTGTAGAGGACTGTGCCCGATAGTGTCACCATGACCAGAAGAGCCGCTGCTGTGCCTGCGATGAGGGCTCCCTGTGGGCCATTGTGGGCTCAGGACACAGGCACCTGGAGGAGGGCTGTGGCCCCTCTCGGAGGGAACTGTGTGCCTTGGGGTTTGGCAGCTCCCAGCACCATGCTGGGCCCAAATCCCATCAACAAGCCCTTCTGGGGGCCAGTGGAGAGGACACTGCAGGTGACATCCACGGCCCCCACCAGGAAGGTCTGGGTGCAATCCAGGGACTCACCCAGCTTCCCTTACTGTTGAAATGTAAGGGACCCTGCAGCCGGACACCCTTATTCTATTATAATTTAAATTGTTATTATAAAAGCCTGATTTGAATGTAAATCTCTCTCTTAAACACATGAAAGGTGATTCTAAATTTAAGAGCCCCCAAAATAGCAGATAAATATTTCAGCTAAACGTTCTTCCTGCCATCTGAATCCCAGCATCACAGAGGACGGTTCACGAAAAACCTAGCCTAGCTTTAGCCAGCAAGACAGGGGTCAAAGTTCTTCTCTGACCTTGAGCAAAAATTCTATCAGAATTAAAACACACACACACATACACACGTATAGTTTACGTTTTTACCTCGCACTCACTTGTGCACACGTTTTACAACCACAATGACTAGTCTTATTCACAAGACTAACTGTGGCCTCTGCCAGTTACATCTCTACTCAGAAATTCTCCCAACCACTGGGCAATCAGTCCCTGACATCGGTGCATGCAAGTATCTGAGCCTCAGGGGCAGCTGAAACTCTGGAATCCAGACTCCACCAGAAGTTGGCCACCTCAAAAGCGGACAACAAGATGGTGCTAGGTTCTGTGCTCGAGCGCCCTCGCCAAGTGAACAGGGACCTGTGTGACAGCGGGTTTCATTTTTTTCCCCATGATTTTTTTTAATATTTATTTTTTAGTTGTAGGTGGACAGAATATCTTTTTTGTTTTTATGTGGTGCTGAGGATCGAGCCCAGTGCCTCACACACTCTACCACTGCGCCATAACCCCAGCCCTTCCCCACAATTTTGATTTCACTGCTTCTACTGTGGCCTCAAAGCCTGGTTGGACGCCCCCAAAATAGACAGTGCTCCCGTGGCAGCACTCGCTGGGCAGCTTAATGCAGAGAGTGCAACCAGCTCAGCTAAGAGTTTCCAGCATTAAAAATAAACAAAAGATATGACAGGAGTTTTAGAAAATAAAACCTCGTTTTGAAGACAAATGTTATCGACACCAACAAAGCCTTGGGTGAAGATGAAACCACTCCCTGTCTGTCTTCCTGCTCTGGCCTCGTGGGGGCGTCCATAGAGAGGACCACATAAGGTGGCAGGTGTTGCCAGTCAGCAGGCTGGTGGTCCCCAGAGCTAGAGGGCCCTGGCAATGGGGCAGACCCTAGGGCTGTGGCCCTGGCACTCCCGGTGTCCTGTCCCCAGTCCCAGCTTCTCCCTAGTCGCCAGGTGAGCCTGGCTCCTCACCTCTCCCCTGAGACACAACAGCCAGGTGCTCCAACACTGTGCCCACAGCATGCCTGGCGCAGGCCTCAGGCGAGATTTTGCTCATTCTATGAAATCAGAAAGTACCCGTCAGGTGCCCACTCCAGGCCAGGTTTGCCATGCATCACAAAAAGATCCTCTGCAGCCAGGGAGGGTGTTTGAGGACCTGTGTACATCTCTCCAGTCCATTCGGACACCCCAGAGCCTGCAGGCCACTCTCACGTTCATCTGAGAGCAGGGTTCTGGAGAGGCAGGTGAGGCTGCAACCCACAGCTAAGGGCCGGATGGCTCACTGAAGGCCCCTCCGGCACCCTCTGGAGACCCACCCTTCCTCCTCCTGTCCCCATTTTCCCCACTTCCATGCTGCAACCCAGCCAGCAGACAAAGACCGACCTAGGCCTGGCCGGAGGGAGGCCTCGTCCGGTCCACAATCTGAAACCTGGCCACCTTTCCAGAGCTGGCAAATGCGCCCCTGCCGCCTTTAAGAAGAAATCACAGAAAAGAAAAAATAAACTCGTGAAAGTTTAAACTCCACTCAACAAAGAAAGCCGGATGTGCCTACTGAAACTGCCCAAGAGCCACAGGTCAGGAGACTTTCTTCTTTTTCCTCCTATAAACCTCTGCCTCTGACTATCTAGCCAGGGCCTGCAATAACAGACACTGCATACAGCCACTGTCCTAGCTGATGGAATACTGGTCACCCCGAAAATAAATATTCCATATAAAAGAGCCATTGTCTTTGCTGGGCGACAATCGCTGCTTTTCTCCTCTTCGGCTTGGTGACATCAGAAAGCACTGCCAGTGCTGCTTAGGGCTCTTTCGTGCTCTGGCAAAATACTCTGAGAAAGGACAATCTCTCTGGGTCTCTGTGAGCCACCTGGCAGGTCTCCTCCTATACCTGGCCAAGGAACAATTAGCTCTTCAGGGTGGTGAAACTCCCACCAAATCGCCACATGCACTTCCAGCAAGGCTACTGGCTGCTGGTGTGGCCACTCTGGACCCCTTTGGGGAGCAAAGGTCAGACACAGGGCCAGCCCCTGGAGTGCCACTCCGGGCGAGGTTCCCATCATGCTCTCAGAGGGGGTGCCTCCTCCTTCAGAACATCCTTGGTCCCCAAAAGGACCCTAGACTCATCTCCTGTACTTAATGTGAGTTACAGGATGCATTCAGGCTGTCGTGTTCATATCAAGTCCCTGGAACAAGGAAAAGCCGGCTTTGCAAGTTCCTGCAAGTCTACCCTGCATATGCCATCCAGGTCCACGGTGGCTACCACCTGTGGACAGGGTAGGAAACTTTTTGGTGTCCTTCCCAGGAAAAAAAAACTGGGAACTGTGTACTCAGAACATAATATGATTATAATAATACAACACACAAAATAAATGATAATAAATAAAATACGTTAACAATTATGGTGACTGTCATTTACTCAATGACCAAAGTACAAGCCACTTAATTCCTCCAGACGATGTGTCACGAACGGTACTTTATGGAAATTGTGGTGTCTGAAGCCTCTGAGGTTGGTCATTATCGTCATTATTCCTGCTCTAGCACGCAGGACACAGGTTCAGGAAGGCGATGTGACCTGCCCAGGGTCACATGGTGAGTGGGGCAGGGTAGATGGAAGCCCAGAGGGCTCTGATGCCATGTCCTGATGTGAACTTGGACACTCGGATGGACTGCGACTTCTGTAACCATCTCGCCCCTCTCCATGCACATGCACCTCAAACCCAGCCATCACCACACACAACCAAGACGTGGAAGTTTCTAG
Organism: Geosciurus inauris; assembly: GCA_004024805.1. Classification (NCBI taxonomy): domain Eukaryota; kingdom Metazoa; phylum Chordata; class Mammalia; order Rodentia; family Sciuridae; genus Geosciurus; species Geosciurus inauris. The sequence goes on from PVHX01003396.1 coordinate 112,806, forward strand.
GATGCGCCCTGCCTGGCCTGGAAGACCCCTCCCTTCCCCACACACGAGGGTACCTGGACTTCTCTGGATGGGAGGGAGGTCCTCCCCACAGAAGGCGCTCCTGCCTTCCAGCAGAGCTTCACTGATGCTGAGCTAGGAATGACCTCTGGGCTGAGACTGACCCTGGGCGCTGCCGGGGACCGAAGAAAGGGAGACACATTTTCAAAGCAGCTGCCCGGCCAGGAGTGAACCACACAGGTGAAAAGGACCCTGCTGCGGAGCTCCAGCCGCCCCCGTCGAGCAAAGCCAAGTGCAGTCCTGCACCTGCTGAGGGGGCATACGCCAGATCGGCCACAGTGGAGGGCGTCAGTGAGCCTCATGGCCACACATTGCCAGGTACTAAGTCCAGCCAGCCTCCGCCAGCACCCTCACCCAGGAGGGTCTACAGCATTGCAGGGCCCTAACAGGTGAGGGGCCACCCCTGGGCTGCGCCCTGGTTTCATGCAAAAATAGAACATTCATCCCCCACCAAACCACCCCGGGCTCCATCCCACCAGGGCCCTGCTTACCCTGTTCCTTATATCACATCCAGCAGTGAGAAAACCCGAAAGGAGCCGGTTTCATTTTCAGGGCCTCCTCTTTTGTGTGAGTATTGAGTCCTCGAAAGTCAATTTTGCTGAGAGAGGATATTCCAAAATGGAAAGATGCCCTGGCTGGCCCCACTGTGTACTGAAGAATCTCGATCGGGCCACCGTCTGTGGACCAGGGTACACTCTATTGCAGCAGAGGGGACCCTAAAGCTTTGACAAATAGCAACCCCACTAGGAGGCCCTGGGCCCAGCTCTCCTGAGGCTCTGATCTTTGCTCCTTGCCTTCGGTCAGGCCTGTGGGCCTAGTGGAAAGGAGACACAGTGCGCCTGGTTTGGGGTCTGTTTTAATCCTAGGATTCACCCATCAGCCTCTGCAGAATACCAAACTCCCGCCCAATGAGCACTGTCACCATCTTCCATGGAGCAGGGGAAACATCTCCGGCATTCTGCAGGCGAGGCCGCGATGGAACCTGAGCTTCTTATAGTGACTAACCTCATCGCCAGCACCACCATGCCAAGCGGCAGCTCCTGGCTGGAGTGACATGCCTTCGGCACTGTGCTGCCTGCTTCTGAGATCACCCCTGAAGTCCCACCCTGGGGTTCATGCCTGCTAGCTGCCTCTGATAAAGTCATAAATAAAAATTCAAAACGGGAGCAGGGACGGGTGCAGGGGAAAGCAGGCAAGCAGAAACCAGGACCAATGCCAGCCCTTCAGGGACTGGAGAAAACTTTCAGTCTCTGGTCCCGGCCGCCAGACCCTGCTGACATGGTCTTCTCCTGGTGGCCTTCCCCAAATGGAGGACAACCAAGGAGCCCAGAAAGAGCAAGGCATAAAGCCTAGACTGCACAGGACTTGTCCACGTTCCCGGAAACAGGGCCTCAAGTGCCAGCCCAAGACTCTGGGCATTATGGAAACAGGCCTCGGCCGCATGACTTTGTGGTGAAAGCAGCCAGCCCGGGGATCCAAACCACATCCACAAGGTGGGAAGGGAGGGGAAATCGCACCTGTGGCACAACCGCGTGGAAAAGCAGGCTTAATCCACAGCGTCGGGTATCCTGTAACCCCCAAGCAGCGGACACACATTTTAAAATCCCCAGGAGCCAGAACCAATGAGTTAAACTAAAACAAAGCTATGGCCGGCCTGTGGCAATCGCCTCAGCTACTGAAACCCAAATCTGAAGAAATTAATTTCAGTGCTACCCTAAAGCCCCTTAATCCCAGCTAACAAACATTCCTTCACCTCTCTCCTGCTTCCCACAATCTCTCCAGGGCCACCAACCCAGTCTCTGTGTGACCCACCTATAAAATGACATTTATTACAAAAAGTTGAGTTGTTTTTCATTTCACACCACCATAAAAGACGGCTGGCACACCAGGGCCTCTTGCTCCACAGTGAACTGCAGGGACAGGAGTCAGAGGGTTCCCCCTACAGCTCCCCAAAATGTCCAAGCAGCAGAAAAAAGCAGCACCACCAGCAGGAAGGGTTTAGGGAGTAAATGAAAGAGTTCCTTTTTCAAGACAGGGCTGTGGCTTCCAAGTAACCTTTGGGTCACATCTGTCCCCCAAACAGATGTTTTTTCTTTCTATTGTTCCAGACGCCTGTTGGAGCTTATGCTCTCTCTGGCTAGTAGCCTGCGCACCTGAGATGAGAGGCTGTACTTCACAAATTCCAAGTTCCAGACTGAGGACAACGACGGTGGAGTTCTCTTGCAAGCTGGTGTCGCTTCAGGTTGGGGAGCAACCTCCTTCAGGCGTCGCTTGGACTGTAAAAGGCCTGCCCCGCAGAAGGAGCCCTCTGAGAAATCCCTTCATTAATATTTAAATACGAAGTAGCGAAAGTGAGAAATGCACTTACCGTCCTCCAGAGTCGCCCTGAACCGATCGTGCCCGCGGCGCACAGGTCGACAGTCCTGCCCTTGCCGGACGACCGCGCCTGGCCGCAACCAGCGCAGTGCTAATGTGCTCACGGCCGCAGAGGCCCTCAGCCATTGGCCGAGAGTCCCGGGTTCGCAACGCTTGCCTCGTTCCCGCGCCGAAATCTCGGACTGACCAGTGCGGTTCCCGCAACTCTTGAGGGTGGGACGGCCCGCCGGCAAACGCACGGCCAGGCCCCGCGCCGCTCCTTCCCTCCGGCGTCCCGGTATTCAGGGACCGGCCGCGCGAAGAGTGGCCCGCACGACCAGGTCACCGCGTCCACGACCGCTGCCGCCACCGGGAACCTTTGTCCCAGACGAAAACGAAAGCGCGCCTGCCCGGGTGCGCCCACGCCCTACCGCCGAGGGCCCGGCCGGCGCGCCCCGCGACTTTCTCCAAGTTCACGTGCATCCCGGGGCGGCCCGGCAGGCGCAGCGGACCCGGACTCGCAGAGCCTGGCCGTCGGGCGGGCGCGGGCCGCGGCGGGCTCGGGGAGGACCAGTCCGTGGTGCCGGCCCGGGCACAATGGGCGCCGCGGGGCGGGCGCGGGGACAGCGCGGGCTCGGTCGCCGCGCGGCCGCTCGTCTCAGGCTGCCCGGACGCCGAATGCGGCGGCAGCTTGGCACAGACGCGCCGCGCGCCCGGTGCATGCTAATGGCCGGCGGCCGCGCCATGAATTATTCAGCAGCGGCGCGGAGAGGGCGAGCGCGGCGCGGAGGGCGGCCCTGGCCGTGCGTCCCCCGCCGCTGCGAAGCGGCCGCGGCGACTTCCCAAACTTTCCCGGGTCCGCACGGAGGATGCGGCCCCCACGGTGCCGCCGTCCCCGCCCGAGCGCGCCGGCCGCGCTTCCCCCGTTGCCGCCTATTTTATGTCTTTTGTCTCGGAGTTGGCACCTGTCCCAGAGAGCGCGTTTCCCTGCCCACCCCTTCGCCGCCGGATCGGGGCGGGGGAGGGGGTACGGAGGACCCGGGGAGGAGGGGACGGAGGAAGCACTGCGCCTGCGGGCACCTCGACCCGAGGAGATCGCCTGGGGGTGGCGGCCGTGCCCGCACACCAGGGCACCCCTGCTCCGCGGGGAGGTCAGGGCTGCGGACGCGTCCGGAATACCGACGAGGCGCCTGCGGCCCCCGCAGTGCCCGCTGCGGGTGAGGACCGGGCGCCGCCCCTCCCGGGCTCCCCCCAACCCCCGACCAGCGCGCTCGGGGCTGGGCGAGAGGCGAGAGCAGCGGATTCGCCGCCCCGGCCCGCGCCTCGCCCCGCAGCCCCGCGTGCGCGCCCCCGCGGGCACGCCGCCCCGGGCGCTGCGCGCCCCCGGCCCCGGCCCCAGCCCCGCCCGGCCTCGCCGCGCAGGGGCACCACGCCGCGGGGACCCACTGGCCTTTCGCTTCGCGACCTGGGGCCCGCGCGACCGAGGCGGGCAGACAGGCACCAGCTCCCGGCCCGGCCCGCCCCCACCGCCCTGGCACCGAGGCGGCTGCCGGGGCGCGCTCGGCGGCTGCGCTCCAAGGCGCCGGCTGCCATGATTGCGGGCAGCGGATCGCGCGCGCACGCTCGGGCCGGGCTCCGGGACCCTCCGCGGACCGACAGCTGCGGCCTGCCGGCAGCCCTGTGCGCGCTGCGGACAGCGGCGAGGGTCTCCCGGCTTATTTCCATGGGGCCAATGTGCATCGCGGAGCTCTAGACCAGGCACTAGGACAGCACTTGGAGCCGACGGTGGCAGTGGCTTTCCCGAGGGCGGGTCGCGCGCACGGGCGCCCAGCAGCGTCTGTCTGGACACCACCGTCCCCGTAGAGCAAGGGGCGCGGTGCCCTTCGGGATGGGGTGGAGCGATCCAGCGCACGGGATCTGGCGGGCAGGAGAAGGGGGACAGCGCACTATGCCCGAGATGTAAGGGGGGCGCGTGAGGTGCCTGGCAAAGTTGGGGGCGCTCACGGTGCCCGGGGAAGCATGGAATGGGCGGGGGCACAGTGCCCAAAGCCGCTGCCCAGCTCGGAACTCGCCCTCCTTCCTTCCCTGTGGAAACAACTTCCTGCCTCCCTGACTCAGGGCGCAGAAGCTGCGGGGAGTCAAGGCCGCAGCTCTGCTCTCAGCCCGACGGCGACACTGCTGGCTCCTGGCCTCACTTTTCTTTCCTGGGCTCCTTCAGGGGAAGGGGAACGGCTGGGCTCCAGGGCCTGGACGCTGGTTAGAATGTCAAGGAGGCTGCAGCGTCTTTCCCCGCCCGCTTTGCAGGGGCGTCCAAGCCGTTTCCAAGCCGCAGAGGAGCCGGCCTGGGTCTCTGGCCCTGGGGGACACCCGCCAACACAGGGTCGCTAGCTCAGACCCCTTCGCCCTGCCTGGGCATGCTCTGGCTCAGAGCCACGCAGACTTAGCTCTTCCTGAACGCCAGCGATGGCCCGTTGATGGCCAGGGCCCGAGAGAAACATGGCCTCGGGGCCCCATCTCACTCTCTGTGCCTGTCTCCCCCCTTCTCCCCCCTTCTGGCCTTGGCATTCTAACCAGTGTCCCTTGACGTCACATCTCGCCATTTCTGTCAACCAATTGAAACTTGCCCGTTGTCATAAAAATATATTTTTTTTATGCCATTGGTAAATTCAAAAGTTCCTCGCATGCCCAGCTTCCCAGGAAACTCCACTCTGCGTTGGATTGGATTGCCCAGGAGGGGGGAACTGGCCACCAGGTTAAGGCTGGGCTAGACAGCGCTGCAAGGGCCCCGGGCTGTCCAAGCTCCATAGATCCCATAGCCTTGGCCTGGAATGGTGCTGGACACTGTACACCCACATCACTGCCACCACCCATGACACAGTCTGGGGGACGGAGGGGGAAATCCAGGATATGCTAAGAAATCTTCCCACATTGCTTTCCTGGGAGTCCAGAGTGTGGAATCTTACCATAGCATCTTTTTCCTAGGGGTAGCTTCCTTTTTCCCTATCAGAAAACTTGGGTTTTGAAAACGGAGCTGAAACATTTTCCAGCCCATGTTTTCACTGGAATTTGTACCAACTTTCACTTTCCACAGCTGCCAGCAGCAGTGAAGATTCGGCCCAAGCAGGGGCCATTTCACAATGGTTGGATGTCCTTCTTTCCCTGCAGAGGGTGCATTGTGGCCTCTGCCTCAAGCGCTGTGGGACCCAGGGCCAGGAGCCCTGGAGCCCTGTGCACCTTCCTCAGAAGACAGCCTGAGCTTAGGAACACCATGCTCACTCTGGCAGCAGGACAGGGAGAATCAGCCTTGTCTAGCGTCGTCCTTCGTAATGTCTTCACTGCCAGAGTTCCCAACCAGGAAGTGTGGGACAAGAGCACCACATCGACTCTGGGTGACTGCACTGGGCAGTCCCCAAAAGCCACTCAGATCCCTCTGTGAGCCCCCTTCTGCTCCACCCACACCAGGGACAAGCTCAGCCACCAACTGCCATCATCAGCTCCTCCTGTGTCCCTCCTTACTGCATGGTTCAACCACTTCCAAAACATTAAGGACATCTGTGGTTTAGTAAGTTCAGGGGCTCCAGAAGAACAAAAATATGTAGGGATCAGTCCGACAGCAGGAATCACAACAGCATGAGCACCAGGCCCTTTTAATACCAACTCTCTCTTTTCCAAAATAATGAGCAAGCTCAGAACAACCAAATGGAGATGCTGAACATAAATATATGGTGACTTCCCATGTAAAACTGTTCTCAGGCACAAATTCTGAAAATGCTGCATACCTTTGAGATATAATTGTGAAGAAATAAAAGACTGTATCCAACAACCACACCATAATCTATTTATAATCACTTTTCTAAACACTATAAATATTGCAACTAATGTGATATACATTTTGTGATTAAAACATGAATTAAATGGTGGATTAAAACACTGAATTTTAAAAAGCCACAAAGAAAAAGAGATTATCTTCCATTATGCCACTTACAACTTTTGTTCCATTGGCACAAATGCAAATTTGACAACTGTATCATTACTGAACACAGTGACTAAATGCCAGGATATTAGCTTTGTAATTTTCACCTGAAATCGTTGTATAATCACACTAGCTTGCTAACCTTCTTTTTATTGGCCCGTTTTTTTCTTGCTCTCACACAGTAATAAGTTAATTTAATGTCTTTTTCCTCCTTCCAATTTTTATTTGGTAAAACAAGAAATTGAGTGAGTCAGAAGTATATTCAAGAACACCCACTTTTTAAAACTCTCCCTGTAGTTGGCAAGAATTTCCATGCAATTTGGTTGCAAATCCAGAAAACAAATTCTGCTTAATGCTAGGAAAATAATAGTGCTCAGGTAATACTACTGGTATTATTCAGGTGGGACACCTTTTTTATTCACTACTTGCTATCATATTATATTATTCAAAGTAAATAATATTTCAAAAGTGAGCTCAAATACTCAAAAAGAGAACCTGGAAAATTTACATTGCTGATGAGCATTATGCTGGACAATTTTCCTGGAAGAAAAACTTGGCTTGTCCCTTTGGGCCACAACCACGCCTGAGGTCAGATGTTTGAAAATAAGTCCTAGGAAGCCTGTCGCTGTACCAGGATGTTTACAGTATCAGCCTTATACAGTTATTTTTTCCTGATTTCTCCCAAGATCTGCCTAATGGGAATGTGGCCGGCAACTTCCTGCCATCCCCTTGAGCCCTGGCTTTCTCTCCTTCATCTTTGGCCGGCAGTCCGGCCTCAGAAGGCTGGGGGTGGGCTTCAGTTTCGATTCCCTTTTCTCCTCATAGAGACGCTTAATAGTGTTTAATTTTCAGGATCTGAGGAATCATGAGGACTTAGTAAGCAGATGCGTTTGATCCAGTTAGAGCAAGCAGATGAGGGTGGGGAAAACATCACGTTTCCACTTGGGTTCCGATCCCTCTGTCTGCACATGAAGAACCTGATGTTGCCAAAGCTGCCCCAATAGACCTGGGATGGCCAATTTGCTGAAGTAAGATGGCCCTTGGATCAACCCTGACAATGCGCCCTTCAGAGTTGCTGCTGAGCAGCTTTGGTTGTTCGGTAAAAAGGCAAACCAGGCTTCTGTTTTCTTTCTTTCGCCTTTGTCTCAAAGAAGTTTGCAGATTTGAGAGTCTATTTTAATACCCCCGGCTCGTGATAACTTGTGCTGCTACTTTGTGAAGCATTCAGTTTCACCCTCATTTATGCACAAAACCTATAGCATCCCTTTCCTTTGAATAAATATATGTGTGTGTACACATTATTATAAATACGTAACTACATATATACATATATAACTTCCTGCGGAGGAAGTTGACAAAGGAGAAAACAAAAAATTCCTAATTTCCATAGAAGTAAAACAGCAGAAGCTGTGCAGAGTTGATGTGGTCTCAGACAGGGACAGAAGGGAGAGCAAGCAGCCACAGAAAGGACTCTTTTCCTTCCAGAAATAATGAAGCCTTTTTCAGAATCTTTTGCTTTAGTTCCCCCGTTTATGTCACAGTTGGTGTTGGTTTACCATCAACACTAACGCAACCTGGCTGCAGGAAAAGCGTGTCCGAGGACACCGTCCCCCCATCTTCTCTCCTGCCGTATAGAGAACACACCGAAGCTGTCTGCAGCTGGCCACGCTGAGCAGCATGCCCTCTGCTCTCAGGGCCGCTGGGTGCTGACCCCCCGCCATGCTGCCCACTGGTTAGCAAACTACTGGGACCCTGGCACCGTGGACTTCAACCCACTTGGGAAATTCACACATTTGCCTCCCACGAGGCGTCACCAGTGCCTCCTACTCGAAAAGAAGTCTAACAACCCCAAATGCATTCTTAAGGGGTTAGTATTATTTGTCTAATAAAGGGAGAGCTTAAAACCACGCGGGATCTATGATTAATGTGTGTTTAATCATATGTAAATACATAACATATTGTAGAGAATGCATACATATGAGTAGAAAGAATTTGCCTTTATACAGATGAGGAACTACAATTAATATTTTCCCTTCCAAAGTAGTAACAGCACAAAATTATGATGGAGCAAATCTGATTATCTATGCATGCATCAAATGCCAAAATGAGATTCTTGGCTTTATATAAGAAGTGAGAGAAGGCACAGTACAAACTAAAATTTTAAAAAATAAAAATCACTTTCAAAGAGAAGTGGAATCGTTTTAGAATGATTCCATTCTAAAATGAAATCATCAATTGGGACAATATTTTTCTAAAGAATTAATTGTGCTAATTTTAGCATTTTATTAGCAATCTAACATATATTAGAATTTGGCATTTTATGGTTTCTGGTAGGAGGTACCAATTTCCAAGAAAATGAAAGTACATCAGAAAATTTGGAAAGAATTTTACTCCCGAGAAGTCCAAAATCTGCCTGCCTTTTACAGCTGAGAAGCCCGATTTATTGGAAGTATTTTTGCACTTTATCCATCCTTTCCTGGAGTCTTAAATCATCATTACTTTAATGATCAAGCATTCTTCTTTTTGAATCACATCTAGGCATAATTTAGCTGTGTAATTTTAAACATTAAAAACTGTCAAATGTTTATGTTTATGCTTCAAATGTTTAAATAATGCTGAAATGCTAATGAAAATCAGTTGAAATTTTTCTTCCTCGTAGCCGAAACGAGTTTACTAGTATTTCTTAGATACAGAGTTCTTCAGTGGGCTGGGTAAATTAGAACCCTCTAGAATAAAGAAAAAGAAAGAAAGGGAGAAAAAAAAGCTGATTTAAAACTCAAATAGCTCATTGTTAAATTGCAAGGGATTGCAGGAATTTTTTTTTTAAACCAAGACTTCACGGATTGCTTCTTTAAAAGGATTGCAACAGCACTTAGCTGCCCGAGAGGGAATGCAGGCTGAACGTGGCATTTTGGGGAGGGAGGGGAGCTGTCAATTACAAATTGCTTAAAATTTGAACACACTGGTCATATTTATTGAACTGCTCTTATTGTATTCTTGTACGATCCAGTATGATTTTGCACAACACAAAGGAGTAACTTCCTACATAAAGACAGTTTCATTTTCTTAGATCTATGTATCCCAGTTTTTAGCTATGGTTACCTTCAAGGTTAAGATCTGATTTTTCACATATGCCCAGTCTACAAAAAGTGCAAAAATGTTTTAACTAAATTTACCACTGTGAGAAAAGATACTATTTAATTGCTTCCAAAGGAAGATACTAAAGAAAATGGATGCTTTCGTTTTGTTTCTGGCTATTTATAGAGCAACTTTTGGTCTAATTCCTAATTTCAAAAGCACTCAAAGTTCGTTTTCTCTTACCAAAAGGAGTGGTAATACCAGCTAGCAGACAAGAAGACATACTGGCTTTGGAAATAAAAGTCTATATAATTTTTACATGCTAAATGCAGAATTTTAAATTGTATTTCAAAATAACCAGAGATATGAGGTATTCTCAGTCCTGAGCGAGGTTTTCAATGAGGGGCAGAGGCAGGGAGTTTTAGTTTGAAGCAGGAATTTGCACTTTTGCTAATACCTTACTCATTAACCAGCTTCAGCTCTGTCATATTCTGAACATGCTGCAAGCTTTCGCCCCCACGGTGTGCCTCGCTGTTGACCTTGTGTCTCTGAGGAGGCACTGAGTCCAGTACTGCTGGCTCCCTCCCTCCCAAAACTTCTCGGCAATTGGAAGTCTCTCGCAAGTAGAGCACTGGAAATTTATAGCAGGACTCCAAGGCTTGCTGGGAAACCTCTCGAGCTGGGAAAAAGCGTGTCAATGCACACCTGGACCCACAGACTCGGAAAAATTAACCAGCTGTAGCCAAAAACCAAAACACTCAACCACCCGAACACAGTCTGCAAGAAACACAGAGTTCTTTGACGTGACAAGAAGAATTATAAATAAAATAGCTCCAAGGCAGATAGGCTGAATGAGCCTTTTAAGACAGCCTGTTGGTGTCTCAAACTTTAATACTTAGAGCATTAAAATTTCACTCCACGAGAATATTCTGGAATATGCACTTGTGTGAGTGCACATATGTATGTGTGCTAGTGTGTGCGTGTGTGTTTGTGTGTGTCTATGGGCCCATTCATGTGGACCAATTAAAGTTCTGCGGCCCTCGTGGCCTGGGGGCTGATTTGAGGTCCTGCTGCCCCCCCCCAGGTGTAGGGCAGGCCCTGCCTGCGTCCTCCGGTTTCACCCTGTCACACATGTGCCAACACCCCATGACAGCCCAAACACAAGCTGCTATAGATGACAAGGGCAGATCTGACACAGAAAAGCATTCCCTGAAATTAAAAAAAAAAAAAATGTATGTTGTGAATGGGAGCTGAGCAGGCAAGCCCTCTGGAAGCTGCAGGAGCCCAATGCTCTGGGGAGGGGTGGAGCCAAAGGGTACTGACCAGGCTAGGACATGGGCCCTGCAGATGCCTACCCATGCCAGGCTGGGCAGAGCAATGCAGACTGGAAGGCAGGCTGGGTCCCTAAGAGCATAGGACTTTCAGGCATATATCCCAGGAGGGTCTTCAAACTCCAGTCCCCCAAATTGGAGCCATCTTGTTGTCAGGCTCAAAGTCTTCAACGGGGTTGGGATATTCCTGTGTTGCCCCGATTTCTTGCCATGCTTAATCCACACGTTTCTCAGAGCAGAGAGCTTCGACACAGCTGAAGCCAGTACCAAGAAATCACTAAAATTTTAGCCATAAACCACCGTATCATAGTCCCAAGCTAGAAATAATAGCACTCATGCGTATACAGCAGGCGCTTCGTGATTCCCACAGTGTGCTCGCACCCCACTTCACATGACTCCTTCAATTCATGAGGCAGGCAGAATGGGAACTGTCATAGTTTGTCAAAGACTGGGGAAACTGAGGCCCAGGCAGGTGCACCAGTGACGCGGCTTGATGCTGCACAAACCTGGGACCCCACTGTAAGCACACATGCGCCTCCTTATTTATACAGCATCACCATCCACACCTTCCCGCTCCCCCACACATAGGCTTATTTTATAGGTAAGAGCAGTTTCCAGGAAAAACAGCCCCTTTGAAACCTTGGCCCCAGAACTGCCCTAAACTAGTCCAGCACTGGCGACCCCAGCTTGAGCCCTGCAACCAACTTAGGTCATCTGAGGCTCCCACCCTTCTCTGCCAGGTGCATCCTGACCACCCTTCGAAACCAGACTGGGATGGATAGACCAGCGCATAAAATCACAGACACAAGCTCCCCGCCGAGCCTGCCAAGAGTTCTTGTCACAAAGCTGCCTTGCCTGAGCCGAAGGATCAGAATACCTGCCATCCATTGCCTTTGTGGGCCAGGGGCCAGTGCCCTGCAACTGGAGCCTCCTTTGCCAGGCAGCCAGGGCTGTTCCGAACCCCACCTGAGCCCCACCCTGGCTCTGTGACCCTGCTAGGCGCCTGCCCCATGGTCTCAGTGTAAAAGGCCAGCCTGAGCAGGCGATGAGACTGGTGGGGAAAATCTCAAGGTCTCAGGTCAGGTCAGCAAGGCCAGCTGGTGATTGGCTCCTTGAGTCAGCTTTCTCCTTCAGAGATCCAGGCCTGGACCTCAGCATCCCACAGAGGCCAACTACACTATCAGATGGAATAATTGCTCCTCAGAAAGAGGACAGACGAGGCAGAAATGAGGAAAGACCAACGAAGAAGAGTTGGGTTATCTGGCCAGCTGTCCTAGGGAAACAGGAACCACAAGGCCTGTCTCTGTGGGCGTCCCTTCCCAGGCATAGATTGGCACAGCACACAGGCAAAGTCACCAACGCACCTGCCTCGCCCTGCTCCTGGTACAAGGCAGTATTCCCACCCCAGTGCCACCCTCACAACACCCAGGCAGGCCCCAGCAGCTCCAGAACACCGAGCTTTCTTGAAGCCAAATTCTGCCCCAAAGCAACAGGCTCAGAAATAAATTCTCATTTCAAAGTCTTCCTGGCAAAGCCTAAGTCAAAGCTGGCGAACAAAAGTATGGACTAACTGAGACTCAGGCCAGAGGGCTTTGCCCAGCACTGCCAAGGCCTGGAGACCACTCAGTCAATCTTCAAAGCCAGGGCTTCCAGGAGTCCTTTTCTTGTTTCTCTTTTGCACCTAATTACAAGAGAAAAGGTGCTTTTAAAACAACAGAAACCATTTTTTAAAATCACAAGGAGCTAAGTCTCAAAAGCGTCTTGGAATAAAAATTATAACATTGAGGAGAAACAGATCACAGGACACTGGTACCGAATGCCAGCTGCACTCAGCATCCTGGAGTCTGAAACTGCCCTCAGGTACTGGAAGGTGGGGCGATGTGGAGGAAAAAAGGGGGTTGTGGCCATGCAGAAGGGCCTGGGGGAGGGTGAGTTTTCCCTCCAGGCGCGGGGAATCTTAATTTTGCTTTCATGGAGCAACTGACCGCCTTCCAGGCAGGAAGAGGAGCAGAAAACGAAAACCAAGGACCTCTCTACATCCCGCTGATGTCCTTAAGAGCTCTGCGGAGGGACTGATCCAAGGCCCGGGACCCAGGAAGGGTGTCGTCCTGGACCATCCCAAACCAGGTGGCAGGCACACATGTGGCCGCGGGAGCCAGCCCGCGGGTGGGCAGCGGCTGGCCCGCCAGCGGGGAACAGGGCCCGGCGGCAGCAGCTCCAAGGCAGGAGGCCTTGGCGCGCCTCCTACAGGCAGCCCCCAGGCTGACAGCGAGGCCCGCGGGCTGCATCCACACCGGCCAGGTCCGGGTGGGCACCGGGTCCGCATCCGCGAACGCCGCGCCTTCAGCTCTCGGGGATCCCACCGAGGCCTGGAGTCGGCCCCCGAGCTGTTGGGCTGGCAGCGGGTTCCAGCCCGCGTCCTGGCAGGGGTCCGGGCCCGCACTGGCAGGACGCAGCTCCAAGCCCGGCGAGGTCCAGCGCCTGGGGTTCTGGGTCCGGGACGGAGCCAGGGCCAGGGCCAGGGCCAGGGCCAGGCGGGACGGCTCTGAGGTCCGGGCCGTGTCTAGGGCTCGAGTCCGCGTCTGGAGTCCGGGTCCGAGGTCCGGGATCGGTCGGATTTGGCCAAGTGTCTGTCTTCGTCGAGGGCCCAAGTAGGGGCCCAGGTCCGAGTCCAAGGTCAGGTCCAGTGTAAGTCCCGGGTCCAGGCCTCGTGAGTGCCCGGGGCCCAGGTCCGCTTGCAGGCGCAGGCGCAGGCCCCGGACCGCGCCCCGGCGGCGGTGGCACGCGCCCCAATTAGCCGCGGGCCGGGTGGCGGGCGGGCCCCATTGAGGGCGAACAAAGGGCGCGACCCCGGGGTCAGGAGTCGCGGGCCGGCGGCCGCCGCTTTGTTCCCGCCTGTTTGCTTCTCCCAAGCAGAGCGCGCAGCATATTGACTAAAGCGGATTAGAGGGTCGCGCCCCGGCGGCCGGCGACCAGCGGACCTCCCAGGGGCGGCCGGCCAGGCGCGCGCAGGCCCCTTCCCCTGCGCAGCCGCGCCTCGCTCGCCCCACCGGGGAAACTGAGGCTCGGCTCAGTCCTGCTGGCATTGAGCAGACCCCAGTGTCGCGTACTGGCGATCCACGTGCAGAGGTCACCCCAGAAACCCCCACTGAGCCTTTTAAGCCAACCTGGACGTAGTTGTATCCATTCCTCGACCTGCATTTTAAAGAGCTCTACCCTTTCCAGCGCTGCACCTTCTGGGCAGGGCCTTGGTGTTTCCGGGAAGCAAATCACACTTGCCTGAGGACTCAGAAATGTTTAGCCGGAAACACGGAGAGATGTTCCCAAATCACAAAACCCTGCAACATTATAGTTAAAAAATAAAATTCCCACCTCTTAACACAAGCCTGCGCCCCAGACATGAATAGCAGGTGACTTAAGCATGCAAAGAAATGTTTTGAGATATAGATGCTTTAGAAAGTATGATCTAAAAGAAATAATTATGTTCTCTTTCTTTCTTTTTTTTTAAAAAAGGCAAATGATGAGTATATAAACCCACTGAGATTTCCAACCAAAACTGGTTTACCATCTGACATTCTGAATCTGGGATCTCTATACTTCTTCAGTAATGAACTTGCCGCGTTGGTAGAACAGGTTTTAAACACCCAGCAGAAGAGGCCAGAAGCAAGTCAGGCAGTAACCAAATGTCCAAGAAGGAGATAGTTTTCTTCCCTCATGCTGCAGTTTAAGGGACTAAACCACTTCTTAAATCCACACGAAATCTTGAGATCTTTATGCTGTGGTTGTGCAAATATATATGTTTGATTAGGTACTCCCTGATATTTGATTAATAAACTATTTTTTATAAAGGAAGAAATCTTTTATGAAAGACCAAATAGTATTTACATACTGTGCGTATTTGATGGCCTAATAAATATTTCTGCTACCTGCCTTCTTTGCCCAACAACAAAAGGAAAACATGCCTTTAGTCTGTATTTCTATCACAAGCCTTTAAAAATAAGTTTTTCGGGGCTGGGATTGTAGCTCAGCGGTAGAGCGCTTGCCTCGCATGCATAAGGCACTGGGTTCGATCCTCAGCACCACATAAAAAACAAATAAATAAAATAAAGATATTGTGTTCATCTACAACTAAAAATAATTTTTTCCTGTTTTATAAAAATAAGACATGTTTAAGGAAGGCACGAGAAAGTCTAACATATCAGCAATTTAAGAGCAAAATATAAAGAGATTTGAGATACAGATGATTTAAGAAGTAAGTAGAAAATATGGATGAAGTATAAAATACACAGAAAAGGGAAAATTCACCTCTGTGCCATCATCCAGAAATAATATCTGTCACGTCTCTTCTCAGGCACACAATGACAAGGTTTACACACAGACTCACTCTTAGGGAAATGCACTCCAGACCTCCCCGTGACTCTACAAACGCGTTGTCAACACCATTTTTTTTTTTTAAATATTTTGTTTAGTTGTAGATGAACACAATATCTTTATTTATTTTATGTGGTGCTGAGGATCGAACCCAGTGCCTCACGTATGCAAGGCAAGCGCTCAACCGCTGAGCCATAACCCCAGCCCCTCAACACCATTTTAAGGGTGACACAATACGTCATTATTTTGTTCCAAGGTAATTTATTGTCCTGTTCACTATTATTTCATATTTCATTTATTACTGGTATTTCTGTCTTATAACTAACACTGCAAATCATGAGCTTGCCTGGAAATTTGTAACGTGGCTTACTAATGAATCTCAAATGATCTGCTGTTAAAACTTTGAGGCTGCTGCCCGGCCATTCTAATGGGGTGAGGCTAGCCCTGCAGGATTCGTTTATCCCATCAGCAGGAATTCTGGAATTCCCTTCAGTTCACAGTGACTCCAGAAAGCAATGAGGAAATCTGCTGGTCTCACCTCTAGGAGTCTGGTTCTATGAAACCTTCGCCTGACCAAACTGTGGGCCCAGCTGCGGCACACGCCTGACGGTGAGAAGGGGATTGTGTTTTGGGGGATTGTGCTCTTACACTAAAGTTCCGGCACATTCCTGCCTCCCAGAGTGCTTGCACTAACGCCACTGCTCAACGGGCTTCAGTCAGGCCCAAGCTGGCACGTTGGAAACATTATCTCCACGGTTCTGACCAGATGTGGCAGGTCTGAGAAGTGGTCTGTAGGATCTAGACTAAGTGCCCTTCCTCACTGAGGACCTGAGCATCCATGCTGCTTTCTAACACCTCCCATGCTGCAGGCTGCCTGTGTTTTCTGTCTGCGTGGCCTGCCTGTCCTTCTGTCTCCTGCACAGCAGGCCTCGCCTGCTCATCGAGATGTCTCCCTCACACCACCCAGCCATGCCTTGAGCTAAAAGTCGTGGCTCTGCCATGGGTCTGTGCTGGTAGCAGTTATGGTCTGTCCCAGCTAGACTTCCAAAACTGCAAGGCAGGAGGCTGGTGCCAGGGAGCCTGAGGCCTTGTCCCTGACCCCCCAGGGCCTGAGCTGGCACCTGGAGGAGGCAGCCATTTGTCCTGAGAAGAACTGTCCCTAATGAGCAGAAGGGCAAAGGGAACCAGCAAGAATGAGCAGGAAAGTGCAGTGGTGTTATCTGATAGATAACTGCAGGAACCCGTGAGAAGGAAACACGAAAATGTGGCCAGAGCTTTTCTCTGCGTGGGAGGGATGAACAGTTTCCCTCTCATATGCATTATCTATATTTTCCAAATTTTCGGCCCTGAGCAGAATTAGAAAAGTACTAGATTACTGATATACCCACAATTTGTCAAATAGATATAGTTCATACTTAAGAATGAAATGAATTGTTAATATTTGTGAATTTAACATTTAACTAGTAAAAAGCAGTCGTTGTGTATTGCCAGAGTCACTGGGACGATAGCAGCGGTCCCCGGGTCTCTAGCTCTTTCCTCCACAGAGAGACGCCTTCAAATAGAAAACGAAACTGGGCAGCTCTGCCGGGCCAGCCCTGGCTGCTGTGGTCGCGTTCCCTGCAACAACCCTTGACAGAGAGCAGGGCTGGACACTGCTCGTTTTAAACTGGGCAGGCCCATGTGGAGGAGTGAAGAGCCCCTGGCCTTTGGGCTCCCCAGAGAAACTTCTAGGCTGTTTTCCCAGGAGATCTGGTGTGCTTCCTGTTGACCCCAAGCACTTCCCACGTGACTAAAGGTGATGCCCCTGGCCAGGGGAGCTGTGGTAGCAAAGATTATTTTGGGTAATGGTATTTGCATGGGTCTCTGTATCATTTGAGGGGCCTGAGCCAGCTTGTGGGTCATGTTTGGAAGTCGTCTGGTTGAGTGTGACAGTGTCTCAGCCAGGTGGGACTCTTTGCCACACGATTACATTAGCACCGAATGCCACACTCCTCCTTGGAAGGAAAAAGCATTCACAGGATGAGGACTCAGTACGTGTCTGGGATGAGCCCACCTAGGACCCTGTGACTGCGGGAGAGGCCTGCTCTTTCTTCTGTCTGTTGAGAGAGGGTCATTTACATCCCCTGGATAACAGCCGAAGAGGCCAATTTCCAAACTGACATATTTGATCTTAAGTATCTTTCTTTAAAAACTGGGTTAAAAGGCAAATCAGCATGCTGTTTTCTACTCTAAAAGGCAATTTCTATATTTGGATTTAAAAAAAAAAATTGTACTCCAGCTTGAAAAGCCAAAGGCTCTCAGAAGGCAAGTAAGATACACCACTCTTTGTGCTAAAATCATCTAAGCTGGCTTAAAATAAATCAGAACAAAATGATGTGCGCCAAGCTTACGTCTCCCATCTCTGCTCTCCGGAGGCAGAGTGGGCAGAGCTGCTACACGCAGACCCGTCCTGTCCTGGGAGCCAACTGTCCCAGAGCCCCAGGATGGTAACGGCAAGGCTCCAGGGTCCCACGCACCGAACATGCCAGGGCTTTTCACACGCCAAAGGCAGTTTTAGTGCTAGACTTAGAACCAAATATAAAATAAATAATCACAAAATACAATCAACAGGTAAGATGACTAAATTGGACACATTTATTTCCTCCAAGAGAAATATCTGGCACTTGGAGTTTTTAAGCTGTAAGTAGATGGGCACATTTTCAAAAGACCCCTGATTTTACTTCCCTTCCTCACACTGGCCCACAAGAAAACATCCTTGCTTTCTAAAACAAAAACACATGCCACTTTAATTTAGCAAAGAAAAACCAACATGCCGAATCTTTGCAGAGATGATTTTTAAATTAAAAAGAGAGAAACCGTTAGCTGTGTTTTATACCTTTTGGGGGTAAAAAATTACCTTCTCTGAGTGTCAATAATTTATCTGTCAAATCACAACAAAATGCTAATTCTGCGTCTGAGGCTCTGCAATGGCAGCATGGAAGGAGAAATTTTAATTGTAACTACTAAAGAGCAAACGCTGAGGTTAATAGCAAATGCCACTTTCAAGGAGTCTCTAAACAGGGCGGGGTCATCACTAATGTATTTTACCTTATCCATCTATCTACACAGGATTAAAATATTTATATCAGTCTGCTCACTTGAAGGCACAGTCACAGACCTCAGCTTCAGGGTCTCTCTCCTTAGTTTTCCAGTTTCAGCTGCTCATTGTTTCTAGAAACCCCGTCTTTGGATGTTGCGTACTTTCAAATGCTGATGAAATCTGAAAATTGGGAGCCTGGCACACTGGGTTCTCTAACTAATACGAAATCCTTCCTCAGCCACGGGGACGCTGGCCAGCCACGGGGATCAAGATGGAGCCGGCAGAAGCCTGTTTCCCAAGAGATGCCAGTGAAACCATGCAGGTCTGACCCAGCTTCAGGACGCAGCGTACCTCTGGCCAGGGTGGCTAATGGAAAGCAGAGCCTGGCAAGGATGCACCAGCCTGGCTGCCAGGTAGGCAGTGGGCAGCAGGGGGTTAACATGGGGAGCAGGGTGGGTGCTCAAACAAAAGCCACAGGCAGGGGCACCGGGGCTTCAGGGCCTGGCCCAACAGGCGCAGACACAGGGGCTCTGTCTCCCTGCCCGCTGCCCTGGCACTGTGACTAACCACCCCACTATTGTGAGCCTGAAGCCAGCCCTTTGTATCGTCTGCAGGCGTCTGGGAGCACAGTTGAAGAGCCCTTTCCACCAGTTCCCCCTCGCTTTGGAGACCTGCAGCCCAACACCCATTCTTTCAGCTCCCCAGGATGCTGGGGGCCTGGCGAACCAACTGAAGGGTCTTTTCCTGGCCAAGAGGGACACTAGCAAAAAAAAAAAAAAAAAGCATAAAACCAGTCTTCACAACCCTGGGAGAGAGGACACGGGGACATGGGACCTGCTAACCCCGCACTGTGTAATGCAGTCATGTGTGGCATCTGAGCTCGTGACATGAGAAGAATCAGAATTGGGACACTTGTGTAGAATATGCTTGGTGTTTTGAGGACTGTGTGAAAAAAATGTTGGCTAGCTCATTAGCAACTTTGTATCAACTATTTAGGATATACATACATATATTTTTTTAGAGTAAATGAATTTTGTTAAGTGACTCTCACCTCGTTATTGTTACTTTCTATAGGTTGGCTGCTAGAACACATGTGATCAGTTTCCCCTGGATGGTGCTGGGCGGGCTGTGGGTGCAGGGGCTGTGGACCGCCTGGAAGCCTGCTTTCTCTTAAGGGCCAATGGCTCCCCCCAATTCAAACCCTCACACATTGCCCTGACCCAGCCTTGCACACATATGCTTCTGGAATTGGGACTTGCACACTCAGACATCTGGGAATCTGTTGTGAAACACACGTGTGTACATGAGCACACATGCACACGCAGAGGGCCGGGCCCTGGCTTCCCTCCACAGCATACAGAATCGCCCCATCCCAGTTAGCCCTCGGAGAAGCCAGGTTCACAGGGCACCCAAGACCTGTTGGGGCCAGACGTTGGACCCTTAGCCCTGGGACAGTCTGAAGCAGCCAGGATCAGAGCTGCCCTCCATGGGCCAGAGAACCTCTGCCTTCTCACGCCCTTCCTCCATAAATACTAAAAATCATATTTTATGACTGCATTGAATTAAAGACAGTATAACCTAGCTGAACTCATTATTATATATTCACTATTTTTTATTCATTTTTCCTTCTGATTACAGAAGAAATTAAAATTAAAACATTTCGTGGGCCCTCAGGGCCCTGGTGGCACATGGACGTGGGCTGTCCCCTAAGCTCCCACGCCTGCATCTCCCGGGCACGGTGTGGCCTGCCCTGTGCTGGGGCTGGCCTTCCACTGGCCCTGCTACAGTCCTGCTCTGAACGCACAGCGCCCGGCCTCGCTAGATGCCAGGAAACAGACCACGGACTTTTCAAAGCACAAGAACAGTCGTGAGAGAGACCCAGCGTCCTGCTGTGACTGAGGGCCCAGGTCAGTGTGAACTGGGACTCCCCTGGCACCATGCTGAGGACTCTAGCAGCCACTCAGCCACCACCTCCAACCCAGCGGAGGAGCCCAGCAAACAGGCGCGATGGACAAGATGGGCAGCAGCTGGCAGTGAGCCCGCGGCCTGGGACGCACTGAGCCTGTGAGGCACTGGGCAGTGACCCCCATCCCCGTCGTCCTGCCACTGGAGCTGCAGGTCCCAGGTTCTGGAGGGGGTCTGGCTTTCCAGAATCTCCCAGCAAAGACGTGAGGCTCTGGCCATGGGCTGCCCATGGCGGCCCAGCCAGGCCTGGGCCCAAACCCTGCTCGGGAAGGACCAGCCGGTGCAGGAGACGGTTAAAACTCTGCCTCCTCTTTGCATCCGCCTCCAGAGGAAGCACTGCTTTTTTCCCCCAAGCAGGAGGAGGGGGAAAAGCTGAGAGCAGCAATTTGCAGGCCTTGGGATGTTTTTCTCCTTGACAGCCCGCCCGCGGCCTCCCTTGGCCCTTCCTCCGGGGCTTCGCGGCTGGACCTGCGGCCACAGCTCTGCTGCTGCTCCTGCTGAGGCCCCAGCTCGCACGTCCCCCCCGCGGAGCCCAGGCCAGGCCCAGCGGCAGGAGGCCGGCCGGGGCAGGCAGTCGGGCAACGCCGCCTGGCACTGCCCTCCTTTGTGCCTGCCTCCTCCGCCAGCCTGCCCTCCCCCCACGAGGCCTGCTGCCCGCACCCTGCCTGCTGCCCGCCAAGCACCCACCCTGTGCCCACCGGGGTGCCCTCACCTTCTGGGCCACTGGCCCCCGGCCTCGGGTCCTGCTCGTGCCCAGGGCGCCCAGCCACGTCCTCCGCGGCTCTGCCGCTCGCCCCACCCTGCTGCCCGCGCTCGGAGGCGAGCCTGGCACGATGCCAGGCTGCTGGGAGCCCAGCCCGGGCAGGGCGAACTTTCCAGCGAGGGTGTGCATGGGGACTGCGGGGGCGAGGCTGGTGCCAGGGGAGGGAGCGGGCCCCAGGTGCCCGGCGGCCGCCCCCCAGTCCCCAGCCGGCCTGTGGGGGCCCCGCCTCCCCGTCTCCCGAGTCCTATAAAGACGCAGACAACACGAGCGAGCGGTTCAGTCAAAACAGTCATGTGCAGGAGCCGGCAAACAAACAAAAGCCCTTATTTATTTATTTAGTTCACACACCCAGATAAGGAGGCGCCTTTTGTGCACATAATTTCACACACATCAGAAAGGAGGAGATGCCGCGATGCTCCCCGTAGCCCGAGCGCCCGGACAGCCGGCCTGGCCTCATGAATAATCGCATCGCCCAGCCTGGGCATTTCCATATTTAAATTGGGCAGCAGCGTATGATTAATTAAGAAGGAAAAAGGCAAAAGGAAGAAAAGCAGTGGGGGTGGGGAGCTGGACATTCTGGCCAGCGCGACGTGCCAAGGTGCCCGCTGCAACTTAACTCCTCCCATGCCAGGCCCGAGGCGGCAGCCGTGGCACGGACAGTTCAGAGGAGAGACTGACCGACCGTGCCCTCTGCAGGGTCCAGCCTTGAGGTGCATGCCCTGGCCCACCCTCCCCTGTCAAAAGCCATCCCAGCTCCAAATGCTGCTCCTGGAAAATTCTCTCATGTTATTCAGAGCAGCTCACTATACTGCTCAAGCCAAAATATGTGCTGTGTCCTAAACCCCTGCCCCTGCCCCTCTGTGCGAGCAAGCTGCAATGGGGCTGGCCTCAGGCGAGGCCTGGAGGTCCTGCCACTGCTCCAAGGAGCCCCTCCTCCAAGGGCTATCCCATAGCCCTACTGTCCTGAGCGCAGTGGGCCTCTTCAGCCAATGTAGCAGGAAGAGCTGCTGCTTATCTAGAAAGAACCAAGGGCTACTGGCTAAGTGAGAGAAGGAAAGGCCATGTCCCTGGAGGCAGCAGGGGGCCCCATGCAGCCTTGGGCTTGGAGTCTAGCCACCACCAACGTCCAGCCCTGTCCTTGCCAGGGTGCAGCTTTAGGCACATTTTCTAGGCTCTCTGGGCCTTAGTTGACTCACCTATAAAAACAGGAAGGATACCAGTGGTCACAGTTCTTGCCTCATGGTGTTGAGGAGCAAGAGCGGTTCCTGGCTGGACAGAGAGCCTGTCCAAGGTCCCAGATCCTTTGTCCTGGTGATGGGCAGAAGTGGGAACCTCTTGGACCTCTGGCAGGAAGTTCCTCAGCCCCAGAGCAAGTCCAGATTGATCAGGACATCCAGCCCTGCACCTGGTGAGGCCCGAGGACAGTGGTCAGCAATTTGCTTAGAAATCAGCCTGAATCTTTGTTGCCATGCCGGGTAATCCATCTTCCCTTCCCTGTGTGCGAGGGGAGGCCTCTGGGCAGGCTCTGTTGCTGGCGAGAGCCTCCTGGGGTCTTCTGGGGTCTTGTAACATTATCATCCCCATTTTGCAGATGGGAAAACCTAAGTACAGAGAGGCCAGAAATATGCCAAAGATCACCCCATAATGGTGGCATCAGGATTTGAATTCAGAATGGCCCAGCTCCACATGCAGGAGCTTTAAACCACCACACAGCACTGCCCGGCCCCTGTCTAGGTGAGAATTCATGTTAGAGAAAGATTCTTTCCAGAGGGGCAGCTAAGTGCTCTACCAACAGATCATCCGGCCTCCCTCTAGACCACCCCACCTATCCAAAGCGTGCAGTGTGCCTATAGGGAAGGATGCAGGGGTGAGGTGGAAGGTCGGAGCACAAGAGGTAGCTATGTGTCTTTGGGAAAATAAAAACACGTTTCTGAACCTGTTTCTCTACCTTTACAATCACAGATGTGATTCCAGGCACTTCTCAGCTGCCCATCAGTGAGTGCACAGGCCTGTGCCACAGGGCTTTGGAGGGACCATTGACATCTCAGCACCTCTGCCCTCCTGCTCATGGGACAGTCTCAGTTACACCTACTTTTCTGCCAACCATGAGGTTTTATGGGTTCTCTTTAGAAGCAAGTCTCCTCCTTGGGCAAGCTGCTGCTCCCCTGAGAGCTTTAGCTTTTGATCTACAAGATGGGAAAACTAACTTTACATGCCACGGGGTCTGGGGAGGAGGAGAAGGAAACCTAAGCCGGCAGCACCAAGCACGCAGAGGTCCTGCCTAGTTCCCCCCTCTCTCCCTTCTTCTGCCACTGAGCTGGGGCAGTCCTCAAGTTGGGGCTCGTCCAGGTGAGGAAGCTTCCACTCCAACTGGGGAAGGAGGAGGGGATCTGTTGGAGAGCCCTGTGCCTGGCCTGTGAGCAAGGCTGAGGTCTCCAATTCCCTAACCCCTCTGGGGGTGACCTCACAACCACATGGATCCTGAAAAGCAGAGAACCTTTCCCAGCTGTGGTCAGAGGAAGAGTGTGATGCTGCTGCTGGTTCCAAGGTTGGAAGAGGGGGCCGCAAGCCAATGAATGCAGGCGGCACCAGAAGACAGAAAAAGCAGGGCAACAGATCCCATCTGCAGCCTCAGGAGGGAGCTGGCTCTGTTGACCCCTTGATTTTAGCACAGTGAGACCATGTCAGACTTCTGACCTCCCTAACAAAATAAATAATTAACAAATAGACATACGTTCGGAGCTGAGGCAGAGCTCAGTGGTATAGTGCACGCTCAGCATGCAAGAGGCTCCGGGTCCCATCCCCAGAACCATATTAAAAAAGAAAAGGAGAAATTTGCATTGTTCAAGCCAGTACATCAACAGCAGGTTGCCATGGCAGCCCAGGACACCAATGGGCTTTCCCTCCTCCCAACATGCCCAGATGCCTGAGCAGGGGAAGAACAGTGCACGGACGCAGCCCGCCACGCAGCCCCTTGGCTCACGGGGCTCATCTGCGTGGGTGGCACTGGTGGAGCCTGGAGTCTGTGTGCGGTCAGCACACCTCATCCCTGTCCTGAGGAGCCTTTGCCAGGCGAGCAGACCCCTGCACAGCTCTCACCCCATGGGAGCTGGGCTGCTGCTCCTCCCTCTCGCACGTCCTCGTCTCCTTTGTGGTCATTTGCTGAGGGAAGCCCATGAATGGGCACCAAGCCAAGTGCTATCTCATTTCAACTCCAGCCTGACAAGCTTGGTGGTCGTGCCACTCAGGGACTCTCAAACCCTGTCCATGGTCTGGCAGGACAAATGGCTATGTTCTGCATAGTGATTACTCACATGTTGTCCTTACAGTAAGGTCAGCAAAACTGCCCTTGGTCTACAGGGAGGTCCCTGGACCGGGGCCTCTACTTGGGGAGCTCAGGTCCTCATCCGTCCAGAGGCAGGTTAGGATGCCAGGGCTGCGGCACCAGTACTGCGTGAGAGAGTCCAGGCCAAAGTCCTTGGGCAAAATGGAATTTCACAGACAATCCTAAGAAACTTCTGGAACTAAAAGGTCTCCCATATCCAGAAGCTCCAGCACCAAAGCATGGTTTCACTCCCTTAGGAAACAGAAATGCGCACACATGTCCTTCCTAGTGCTATTTCTAGTAAGGAAAACTGAAAATGCTTAGGAAGAATCTGTACGTCTACTGAGGGTTTGGTTAAGGAAACATCCCGGGGAACATGAGCAGTGCCGAAGTCAGTTGCAGAACAGGATCTTCTGAGGAAAGCAAAGGTCTGTGTTCAACAGTTAGCGAGACAAGTGGGGGGTAAACCCCACACATGACAAGATGCTCGGATGCTGACGTTTAAAACGCCATGTGCTCATGGACACCGCTGGAGGTGTTCCCCGTGGCCGCCGAGTGTGATCTCAAAGGTGACTGATAGATGGTTTTCTAAAGAAGGAAAAGAAAAAGGAAAAAGAAAAGAAAAGTGGTTTTCCTCTTTTATGAAGATTCAAAATGTTCCAAGAGGACCTGAGGCCTCAGTGATGGCACCAAGGGCCAGGCGGGAGGATCCATGTTCTCAGGGTGACTGCTGAGGCCACCCACGGGCCTCCTTGGCCTCGGCACTTGGCTTGAACGGGTGCAAGGGGCAGGCCGTCTTTGGGCTTGTCACCTACGCTGCCACACAGGGCCCCATACTGAGGAGGGCCTGAGCTCAGCGCCCTGCTCCCTGCCATGGTCTCGGCCTGCTTGTCATTGTGAACAAGGCCACACATTTTCATCTTGTACCGAGCCCTGAAAATTCTGCAGCCGGCCCAGGAGGAGTGCGGGCCTCTGTCCCTGGGTCTTGCTCTTCAGTTTCCTGAATGCAGTGGCCCACGTTTATCACTTCCATGACTCCTTTTCTTCTCATATTTTATCTGGGTTTTCACATATTGGCAGCTCGAGGGGTTTAAACCCAGAAAACCAAAGCACATGTCTGTTGTCCCCAAGGTCAGAGGCTGGCTTGTTAGGGGGTTGGGTGGGGTCACCCACATGGCCTTGGCATTGCTAAATGGGCTGTGGGCAGAAAGGGGAAATGGGCTCTGGTTTGATCAAAGCATGTATCCATCACTAGCAGTTGTCGTTCTGAAGACTGACATCAGCACCTCACCAAGTCCTTAGGACCTTCTTACCAGGGGCATGGTTTTCCCAGTAAAACCAGATGCCTCAGACACAGAGCCACTGCCTGGGGGCCTGTCCCAGTTAAGGCTCATGGATGCCTGGGAGGCTTCATCCTACAATTTCCTACAACAGCACTGCCAAAGAGGTAAGGAGCTGCCTGTCTCTGGTGGTGTTCAACAGACTGTCCCGGCTGCTGTCATTACGGGGGGCATTTGGCAGCTTCTCTTTTTTTTTTAAACATTTTTTTACTTATAGATGGACACAATATCTTTATTTATTTATTTTTATGTGGTGCTGAGGATCGAACCCAGTGCCTCACGCATGCGAGGCAAGCGCTCTACCACTGAGCTACAATCCCAGCCCCTTGGCAGCTTCTTAAGGCAGGGACTGCCTCTCAGGCCCGGCACTGCCTGCAGGCACAAGGGAGGGGCTCAGTCACACCGCTAGGATAAGAACATAGACATAGGAAGGAAAAGGAAAGCAACTATGAGTTGACATGAGATGCAAGAAATTCCTGAGCTTCCCCAGAGACAGGTGACCTGTGAGAGGAGCTGGAAGCCTGCGCCGCTGGTGCCCAGGAGCACAGCAGTCACTAACAACCCCTGAAGGCCTGCTATGTGAGTCAGAACTATTAAGCCCATTTTTAAAAAATTCTTTTTTGTAGTTGTAGATGGACAAAATGTCTTTCTTCTATTTGTTTATTTTTATGTGGTGCTGAGGATTGAACCCAGTGCCTCACGCATGGTAGGCAAGTGCTCTACCACTGAGCTCCAGCTCCAGCCCCTATTAAGCCCATTTTATGGGTGAGGAAACTGAGGCTCAAAGAGGTGAGGTTGTATTTGATATGGGGCAGGGCTATCTTTCTGCAGGGCAACAGCACTTGCCACACATTGGGGCTCACCCCTGAGACACCAAGTTCAAGTTTGGGCTCACTTTCTGTATCCTGTCTTCATTATACACCGATCACTGCAGGCACTGCTCAGTGGACATGGAAGCTGCCCCAAACCATTTAGGGACAGAGAAAGGCAGGTGTCTCATTTGAGGGAAATTTTTACTTCAAATCTCCTGAAATTAATAAACCTGGCCTCTAAGAAGCAAGCAAGCAAGCTTGGGTTACCTGGACAGCTCAATTTCCCTGTGGTACTGGGTACTGAGGTACCCCTCCCTCTGGCTGCCCAGATCCCTTGGGCTTTCCTCTCCAGGCCCTGGCTGGGGCTGGGGTCACTAGGAAGCCTTTTTTCTAACACTAACCACTTTACATATATATAGGGCTTGCACCCTGGGAGCCAGGGCAGAGTCAGTCCCAGCATGTGGTTCCTTGGTCCTGAAGTGCTTTCAAAGTTTGGCCATCCTACATGCAAATCTGGATGTCCTCCTGAGGTGGGTAGCTCTGGCTGCCTGAGGCCTCTGCCCTCACACCTTCCCTTAGGGCAGGCCCAACGGCCCCTTCCCCAGTGCTGCCCGCTCCCTTCCAGAGAACCTGCTGGAGAATCTGGGGCACCGTGAGCAACCCGCTGGGACCCAGGGCCAGGCCTCTTCATTCTTGCCTAGGAGCTTCTCCACAGCTCCTGCAACCTCCCACCAAAGGCCCTAGGGCCCCAGGAAGTAAAGGTTAGTGATGGCCTCTGGAAGGCGGGGGACCCACCCAGTCAACACCAGGAGCAAGACCTACCAGGTGGTCTCCAAGGGCTTAGGGGCACCTGGTTAAACTCGGAGGCTCCTGGCCCACGGGCCTGCCACCAGGACAGAGCTCTAGGAGCTTTTAGAAGTCTGCCACTGCTCACACATGGGGTGCTCTTTTACCCCAGTGGAGCCATGCCACTCGCAGGGGCAGGTGCCTGTCTCAGCAAGCAGAGGAAGATAGGTGAATTGAAGCCAGCTGGAGGGTGGGCTGGGCCTAGGCAGGTTGGCAGGGGCTGGAGGGATATGGCAGTGTCCCACACCTCCCCCCAGGGCCAGACCCTGCAGGCCAGGACTCTTCTCCCCTGTCCCTGTCTACAGCTGCCTTGTGTCCCCAGCACCCACCATGGCCACCCCCCAGGCAGGCCCCGGCCGCGATCGCAGCGCCTGGCAGCCGAGCCTGGGTGAGTTAACACCTGGGCGCTGGGTGGCACCGGTGCCGGCTCCTTCCCCCCGCAGCCAAAGGTGGGCCGGGTGCAGGAGAGCAGCGGAGGCCGCGCGCGCGATCTTTCCCCTTTAAGAGCCCTGGCAGCGCCCCCGCGCCTGCCCCGCGGCGGGGAGGAGAATGTCGGGAGAGCCCCTGCCCCATCCGCAGCCTTTGTTCGCGAAGGCCGGGGGCGTCCACGGCGGGGCTGCGCTGCCCGCGCCCCGGGAGCCCCGGACGCCCCCTCCCAGCCGCCGCGGCCCGGCCGCCGAGGGCCAGGGCGAGCCTTACCAGGTGGTCCCGGAGGCCCCGCGGCGCGGGCACTCGCGGTCAAGTTCAGGTCCGGCCCGCCGACCGTCCGGGGTCCGGCGCGCAGCCCCCGCCGAGTTGCGGCCGCGGTCGCCGCAGCGGCCGGCCGGGGCGCTGCTGTCACCCTGGCCTCGCCACCCCAACTTTGTGCACAGTCGCTGAGCTGGAAGTTTCCGGGCTTCGCGGACGCTGGGCTGGGTTTCAGCAGCGACGTCTGAGCTTGGCAACAAAGAGGGAGCGAGCAGGCCGGGAGAGGGAGGAAGAGGGACTGAGGGAGAGAGGGCCGCTTAGAAAGCCCCAGAACTTGGAATTCCACCCACACGGGTTTTGGGTTTTGTCTTTTTCTTAGGAGGTAAACAAGAACGTCCTGCAGCCCGGTGGGACAGCCTTCCCAGAGCTCTGGTCCCTCTCTCAGGTGGCCTCCTGTGGCATCTGGCATTTGATTGCCCACTCCCAAGGGTCTGGGAGTAAGGGTGGGTGGACATGAGTGCTCCGGAAGAGCACTGGACACCTCATCCCACTGCAGAGCAGGAGGGTGGTGGCTGTCTCCTGTGCCCTCCAACGCCAGGTCAGCCTGTGATCCAGAATGGGGAGGAGGGATTCCCTGCTGGGTCCTGTACCCAGACCCAATCTGCTCCCAGCCTGCAGCCTCCCCCAAAAGGTGTGGGGTCTGCGGTGAGCATGTGGGGTCGGCATGGTGATGGCAAACAATAACCCTAACCTCCCAGGGCCATGGACAGGAGGCAGCAACAGTGTCCAGTGTAGTGGTGGTCTGTCCGTCCCCACCAGCCCTCCAGGATAGCCGCTGGCACAGGGGCCAAGAGAACCGAGCTCTGAGCCCCAACCCAGGGTAGTACAGGAGGTGGGCGCATTGAGAGAGGCACATAGAGCCCAGCCCCCCAAATAGGAAGGTCCCTGTTCCCAGCCTCCAAGGAGGATATTTGGTGGGTTAGGCTGGAAGGATTCCTGGCCTGGCCCTGAGCTGCAGCTCCCCAGCTGCTGTCTGCCATTTTCTGTCCTCTTCTCTGCCTGGCATTGAACTCCTCCAGGGCAGGGTCCAGGGGACACATCCTGGGTAGGGACAGCCCCAGGCCTGGAAATCCATAAAGTAGCCAAGCACATGCCCCAGAGACTGCCAGGGCCCTGAAGGCCACAGACCAGGTGTCGAGGGGCACAGGCCTCCAGCTACCAGCTGGCTCTGGGCACTCCTGCACCTCCCTGACCATGTCTACCCATGCATCTTCCCCACCCCTGACTCATTTATGCAGAAAAGCCTCAGTCCTGGGCCTGCTCCTCCAGAGCACTATTTCAGGCTGGGAGCACAGGGCTTTTGCCTGTTTGTTTTTTAAAGAAAAATGGAGGGGGCTATGGAGGCCTAAATGGGGGTCGGGCAGGGAGACTATGCAGTCTCTTCTCCCACAAAACTGGTTGGCAGCTCAAGGATCTGTAGCCTCTCTCCCTCAGATGGGGATTTTCTGGATTCTGTCCTGGACTTCCACAAGTGATTCATGGAAGAGGCCTCAGCCACTGGTGTGCCCAGCAGTGCTGCCCTCCCCCCCCGCCGGAAACTTCTGAGACTTCTGGCACTGAGGACACAGGTTGTGGAGGTGCCAGGAGGTGCAAGGGGCTGGCCGGGATGCCTGTGGTGCTGAGCTGCATCTGGGGGAAAATCGACCTGCCAATGAAGCCCGAGATCCTGTCCCAAGCAGTGTGGGGAAGCTACTCTTGTTTTCGAGGTGATTGGCACCGGCATCAGCTTTCCCTGTTTCTCCCCAAGCCTCAGGATGAAGCCTCACTCACTCCAGGGCAAAGCAACCGACATTCCATTGAGGCAGAACCCAGGTGTAAACATGGCAGCATGCCCTCCTTCTAAATGTGAGCTCCTCGCTCAGGTCCTGGCCCTTTCCCCGGGAGGGAAGCTGCCTGCTCTGTGCCCTGGCGTACTTAACAGGACACACTGTTTTGTATATTTGGTGCATCGGGAACATGGCGTCTCCCTGGAGCCTGAACTCCTTTGCTTCCTGCCTCCTTGCCGCTGGTGCTCACTTTGTCTGGAAGGGGAATGCCACCCTAATTCTACGGGGAACATCACTACCTGGCCCCAGGCTGGCTGCCTGGCCGTGGGGCCCCCTCCTTTGCACAGGGCCACACGGCACACACAGAAGGGCCCAGTGCTCAATGCTTGGCTGTATCCAGCTCACAATTCTGAGCCCTTTTTGAGTACAGGGTCTGCGTTTTCATCTTGTCCCGGCCCTGCTCATCCTGACTTTGGCTGCTGGTTAATAAAGCTGTGCTCCTTCAGGCAAGGTGTTCAGAGCAGTAGATCTGTGCATGCCAGGCACTCAGCAAAAGGCCAGTGTCCTTGATCGTCATTTGACATGAGGGCTTAGGCAGTTTCACTACTTTTAACCTGAGTGTATTTATCTCTTCTCACTATAAAAGTAATATACACTGCTACAGAATGTTTGGAGAAAGAAAAAGAAAGGAGAACTTTCCACCTTGTTCTCTACTCCAGAGCCTGCAGGCAGTGACATCAGTGCCCTTCTTTACAGTCTTAGAAATAGAAGGAGGTGACCAAGGACCAGAGGAGCACGGCCCCTCCTGCCGTGTGCTGCCCAGCACAATGGCTGCAGATGGCCTCAGTGTACTGTATGTTCCAGAAAGGGGTTTGTTTTCATCATAAAGACATGATAAATGTTTGAGGAGATAAACATGCTTAATCTGAATTAAATATTACAGAAAGTATACATTATAGGAATAGCACATAGTGCCCCATAAATAAGTACAATTTTTGTCTATCATTTAAAAAGAAATTTAAAAATAAGTTTAAATTTTAAAAATAAATTTAAATTCAAATTAAACTCAAATATATTGCATTTTAAAGAATTTTTTTAAACCCCAACTTGTTTTTTTTATTTTTATTTTTTTAATGTTTATTTTTTAGTTGTAGGTGACAGAATGTCTTTATTTTATTTTTATGTGGTGCTGAGGATTGAACCCAGTGCCTCACACGTGCTAGGCGAGCACGCTGCCACCGCGCCACAACCCCAGCCCCCCAGCTTGTTTTTAAACGGAACACTAGTGAAGTCTTGCAGGAGACTGGGCAGAGCGGGTGGGCGACCACATGCCAGCCTGCACACGCTGGCATAAATTCCATGTGTGAGTCCTGCTCTCCAGGACTGTCCAGTGACATCTGCAGTATGAAAGTGCCAGTGATAAAGACCCTCCACCACGCCGTAGCCTTGACCTTCTGTGCCTCAGCACCCCCATGTGGGACTTGGTTAAAAAAATACATCTCTAACAGGCTCAAGCTCTTATTTTAATTCCCACAGGTGGTTG